>JABMBV010031632.1:0-15525 GCA_018906735.1 Mesochorus sp. PSUC_FEM 10030011
TTTTTTTAAGAAAAAATACACATATTTTGTAAGATAAAAATAGATTTTTCGTTTTACCTCACTGGATATGCTTGAGCAAAATGAGCGCTTAAACGACCCAGCCAGAAGAGAACGATGTGCTGAACGACCCATGTAATGTTAAAATGAAGATGCGGTGGTACGAATATAACTGGGGCTATGCCGCATACGTATGCACTTCCAGATGACGCAAACAAGGCTCGTTTTAATCGACGATTGAAGTCCGATCTGAGACTCGATACCTCAGCCCTGATTGCCGGTGCGCTCAGCGAACAATTGTGAAGTGGTTTGTCTTGATAATGTATAGAGAATTATAAATACAGGATATTTTTTAGAGGACCAAATGGTTTTTATAACAATATGAAATTTATCTTACCGAGTAAAAACTTTGTTTTTCGATCCTCCTTAACGTAGAGCGGAGCGGTGGATATGTCGAAGAACGGTCCAATGCTCACGCCAAACATTAAGAAATAAACTGATATGCTTCTGGGTATAAAATAATATGGATTAACACATAAATTTATTTTTAATTTTTTCGAGTTGGATAATCAACATCGAATCAATTACAGTATCAAACATAGACAAGAGTAAAAACGAATTCACGTTTAATTTAATTACATAAAAATTAGATCATAAATTATCTAAATTATTGCCAATGGTGATGTTTCGAACAACGATATTAAATTCGTTGCAATCCAAAAAACATTTTTTATTTAGTTCTCAGTAATTGACTCGATCCAACTACCATAAATTTTATTCAAATGTGAATTTTTACTTACGGGTAGCAAAGGTAAAAGACCTTCATGGAATTGTGTCTCTCGCTCATGTAATAGAGGCACCACAAGAGCACCGACACTACCAGTATCAGTAGAACGATCCTGAATATCATTCAAACATAAATCCTCGATACTAAAAAACAAAATATACGCAATCTTCGTGCGCTACAACACTTTTTTGTGTCAACCATTTTTACATGCAGACAAGTATATTTTTATTAAAATTACAGACGTTGAAAGTTACCTCATGACTCTTTGAGCAGCTGGTAACCATCTTGCGGGTGATACAGCATCAATGAATCTTCGCAGTAGAGCATAAATGAATCTCCTTGCTACCATTGTGACAATAAACACCAGAAGGTACGGATCTATCAGATAGAAATTCTAAAAAAAAGAGAAACAATTGTATATTGTTCAAAATATAAAAAAAGATTTATAAAAGCAAAAAATGTTTATTTCAAATCTTTATAGAAATGAAATGTTGTTCATTGAGAATAATGGGATTGATAATTTTTATGCCATTTTTTTCTTTAATATTCGTAATAGTCTGAGTAAGGAAAAAAAAGAATTTGAAAAGTTGCCCAAAAAATGTTAAGACCATAACTTTTTTTTGTTTTGGTTGTTATCGTCCTGAAAAAGTTTTCAGAAACGAAAGAATTTGGTATAACAACAAAGGGAATTTGAAGAATTGAAACAAACTTTAAAAATCATAATTTGTGTACGCATTTCCAATTATAACTTACGCATTCAAAAAAAAAAATCAAACAAAAATTTATTGAAATTTGGGCAGGATCTGCCAGGTTAGCTAGTAGATTTATAAAAATAAAAAATTGTAATTCCAAATTTCTTTTTACGACTTTTCCTAAACATTTTATACAAGAAAGTCTTACAAAAACGTTGTTGAAACATTACAGATTTTCAGACCCTTTTCTTCAAGTTCTTCCATAAAATGATTTTAAAATTTTTGAATATTGATATGAACTTTTTTCAAAAACATACTCCGATATATGTATAATTTCAGAAAGCTTCACCATCTAGAAATCAAGATAATTCTTATTGAAAATCGAAATTTTTCGAAACCTCCCATAGAAATCTTTATTAAAGTTACAATTTTAAACAACGAATATCTTGATTACTAGACAGTAAAATTTTCAAATTTTTTATACGTTATTTATGATATTCAAGAAGATTCACTTGAATTATCGAAAAATTATTTAAAAAAAATTATATCTGATGATTTTACCTTTACTTTGTACATAAAAAAACATCCGACTGTGACTGTACTGAAAGAATATTATTAAAAAATATAAAATACAACAATCATTGTACCATGCTGTATTCGTTGTACGACTGCGGTAGCCACCAAACCGTTCTGTAAAGATTAAGAAGCTGGAGACAGGCTGCGATTATCGAAACGCCCAGAGACAGTGCTTCGAACATCAGTTGACCATCGACGGGTACCGCCGGAATAGGAACATGTTTAGGAGCGAGTGGTCTACCACCAATGGGCTCTCCGAGCCTCTTATCGTCTGTTCCATTGTTGGAAGCGCCGTTTATAATGCAGTTCGTCGATTGCGGGCCGGCGCAAACGTTAAATTGCATCCGTCCACCGGAACCACCACGACCACCAGGATTCCGCCTACCTCCGGGCATCTTCTCGCATTGGTCATTCGATAAGAAAATTCAATTTTCGTCTTTTTTTCCACTACGATAATTCAAAAACAAAATTTTTCCTGTATCGCTCTGTGATAAAATTTTTGTTCACTATCGCAAGGTTAGAGTCTTCGATCAATTTTCTCGAAGTCGCAGCCTTGAAAATTCATGTTTCTTCATCGACGATTCAAATTCGAATTTAAAAGTCGTAAAAACGAGCGAAATATCGTGTGGTTTGTTTATATTCTGCTAAAAAATACTCCGAAACTTTGAAAATAATTGGATCTGCGGTTTACGCTAAACAATAGAACACCAACCGTACCATTCCAATTTCGTCTGCTCCGCTTATGGTGATTTCTGTCTAGGGACTTTTATGCTGATAAATAAAAACGTGCAAGCTTGACGTTAACCTCAAACAACTAGCGGCGCACTTCAGAATGTTCATAAATTTTTTTGTGCTCAATAAGGGAAAAATATTTGTAGATCAGCTGATATATAATGAAAAAAAAAAATGAATTTTTACCATTACTATCTGCGTGCGGACGCAAAACGTCAAACTAGAATCGAAGGACGTTGAGTTTTCATTGAATTAGGGCGATAAACTGATAAGCCACATATATATGTGTGTGTGTGTGCGTGTATTTGCGATAGAAGAAGAGAACCAATCGCGTTCGAGTTCCGTATCGGGCGCCAAGTGTGTAGCGAAAAAAGGACCCGAAAGGATTTTTTTTTGTGAAGGGTGGGGGGAGGGATTGCTTACGACGCTTACCACTTGGGACGACGATATGGTTGAACTGGGTAAACGGTTTTATTGTAGGGATTAAACATTGCCAAAAGTGTGTGTGTGTGTGTTTGTGTGCAATAAAAGAAATCTCAAGGATTTTTTTTTTTAGTTAAATTTCAATGTAATTTGTCAGTGAGAGATGTCAGAGATCAATATCAAGGATATATTTGACACAAACAGGTATTATTATTCGAGCCACTTCTGTGTGACAATAAAACTTTCATTTTCCTCCCGTTGTTTGGTTTATGCAACAAAGACTTTGCGTGACCCCGTTCGAAAATGTTGTTCATCTGCTGCTAACCTCGAAAATCTTTTTTACGAATTTTTTTTAACATCTTTCTTGGTTACAAGATTTTTACAGAATTATTGTTATGATCTTTTGCAATATTTGTCGAACCTAACCACAAATTTTATGAAAAATAGATTTTTTTTTCTCCCTAGAATGTTATCACTGTAAAAGGCGTTGAACATTTTTTTCGATACAGCGATAAAAATCTATGTCAATTTATCGATAGAATTTTACGCCAAAACGACAAATATTGGTTTGCGTAATGAAAATTGCAATTGAATTTCTCTTACGGATCGCTTGAAAAATTTCATACAAAATTTGGCCTACTTTCACTTCAGAGCCTCTGCTTATTTCAACGTTGCCTCCCCATCTCATCAATATGTTTGTATTGCATTCTATTTTCTCAAAGAACACAAACTTTGCGTCGAGTTGTAACATCTGGTACAAGCCTTTTGGCCTTTTTTTTTGTTTATTCAGGCTAACTTCTTGTCAATTACACCAAAAATATTTTATTCAAATTCAAAACATTTTTCTGTGCTATTGATTTATAATTTTTTATCATTTTTATGATTAATTAGCTGATATTACGGATGTTGTCTGGTCCGCATTTCAATAAATTAAATTTAAATATAATTTTTTTGTGAATTTGTCATTTATGATCGGGAGTGTATGCAAAAATTATAATTAAAAAAAAATTATCTAAATTTTCTAAATTCCATTTGCAATCATCCCAAATTTTTTTTGTTCCTGAATATTTTTTCAGGAACAATCATGAGTAAGCAACAATCGAATCATGAATTCATACAAAAATTCATACAAAGAAAAAATTTCAGTTTTCCTGAAATTTGAACATTTTTCTAGCATTCTTTTAAATTTTTCTTTCCATAAAAACTTTCCTTGAACTATTGAAAACGAAAAACAAAAATTAGCCAAATCAATTGGGCTGTTATCGATGCTGTAACCAACAAACAGCATTTTATGTTTATAAATATAGATAATATGATGATTGTATTAATTGATTATTTTAATGTTTCAGAGTGCCAACAGAGAGCATCTGGAGTATTCTCTGTTTGATTCTCTATGCTCCGTTGGGCCTGGCATTGGTTTTTCTTCGTTTGGTGATAGGAGTATTTCTCTGGCTCATCGGTTTTGTACTGCCAGACACCCCTTGGGCTCGTCAATTTCTCAATCATGGATATAGCCTGGTTTTGGGAATCATTGTCAAGATTCATCCGGACAGTGAAACGAGAGATACAAATTCACGAATAATAATAGCCAACAGTATATCAGCGCTGGATCATTTGGCGTTGTACAAAGCTGCAGGAGCGTTTACACCCAGTCTCTGGGATTTGCCAATGGCCGTTGGTAATTCCTTGGGACTGCGAAGAATGGACATGAGCAGCAAAGACGTACTCATTAGAAACATAAAACATTGCATAACGTCGTCGAAATCGTGCATAGCGATACAACCTGAATTCAGCGCAACCAACAGTCGCATAGCTCTTTTGAAATTCAATTCTTGGCCATTTAGCATTCAAAAATCAGTACAACCGGTCGTCCTCAGAGCATGGAGACCCGAAATCTTGGGCGTTAATTTAACGTCCGTCTCCTCGACATGGTGGACCGATATGTTTTGGTTCATGTTCGTTCCATGCACCATATTCACAATAAGATACTTGAAAGTCAAAAGCAACCATGATCATGAGATATTAGCACGCGAAGTTGAACTCGATATCGCCAAAGTGCTCGATCTACGAACGAGCAATTATACCGTAACCGACAAATTCGAATACGAGAAACGTTACATTATTGAAGCTACACAAAGATCACGCCCCAGGAGATTGACCAATCATGGCACCGTTACCATCGAGATGCAGAGAATGGTACGACAAGTACGAGATGTTCTTCCGTTTGTACCTGGCTATGTGATACAACGAGATTTGCGTGAGTATTAATCATCTCGATAAATATAATAACATCGATTGGATTGAATCGGATAAATTTATTTATTTACTCCTTCTTTATTTTATCATTTTCAGTGAAAACTGGTAACGTTGATATAACGGTTGCAAATTTGCTGGATGGCATTGTTACCTACACACCTGAACAGAGAAGTCCCAACACCGGTACATCAAGCACATCCTTCGATAATGTGCAATCTTCGAGCGATGATAATACACGGGAGAATCTCTCGTTCGAAGAAAGAAAAGCAAAGATGATTGCAAACGCGAGAGAAAAATATATGAAAAAACACGGTATTTCAGATTGCTGACACGTTATTTTTTCTTTTTCAACTGTACGTCGAGAATAGATTTAAGACCCGAATATAAGAAATGAAGTGTGTATATGTATATATACACGCGTCGTTCAGTTTATTGAATTCAATGGGATTTAATAAACAGTATCTGATATTATTGGTCTGTATTCCCTACATTGTAGAGTGGATTTATTAAACCTTCCTTTTGTTAAAGTTATTTTCTGTGCCAATCGATTGTCTCGAAGTTTATAGCAAAACGTACGGCATTTTTTTTTATTTTTCAATTCAGAAATTTGAAACGTTTTTCTTATTAACGGAGTCTGATTTGTTGTTGTTTCTTTTTTTTTTTAAATTCGCTCCTTGAGCACAATTGGATCCCCGGAGGTATTTAATGATTCAAGATGAAATGAATGAGAATAGCTACGTAATGGGCTTATATATTTGAAAGATAAAACTATGTTTATTGTTTACAATCTATGTAAAATAAAAAAAAACAAACAAACAAATAAAAAATATTCAATGATTTTCTTGTATGTCTTAAACCTGAAGTTTCTTTAAATAAAATATAAAAAATGTAAGAAACACAGATGTAAAAAAGCACCCAGGGATTCCAATGATTATGGGATTCTGTGATATCGGTAATTGTCGCTTGTATAGAATTAAATCAAGAGTTATGGTAGCGACTCAGGTCCAACGTGAAAATAACGCTTCGGAAATTGGCCTCTTCCTGAAAAATAATTTTTATTTAATTACTCCGCTACATTTGTAGTGTTCGAACTATTGAAATAAAAAAAAATAAAACGTACTCCAACCTCAGAAGAGATTCCGATTATAGTGTCTGCTTCGGGAAACGTTTCTTTTTTGTGTGTGATATCAATCACTTGATGATAATTTTTTTTTGTATATCGCATAACGTTTCTAATATTTTTATTATCCAAAGCCGCATCAACTTCATCTAGAATCACGAAAGTTGACCTTTTCTCGTCAATACTGTGAATAAAAATAATAAAACGTTTACTTCGAGAGTGATCTCTATATGTATCGATTGAAAATTTGAAGGCAAAACTTGAAAGATACAAAAATCAGTACCTTTGAATTGAGTACAAAATAGACAAAGCTGCTACAGTTTTTTCACCGCCCGAAAGATTGTCACTGGTTAAAAATCGTTTTCCGGGTGCTACACAATGAAAATGGATTCCTCCCAAATACGGTTCATCCTGATTTTCCCGTGTAAGATATGCCTGGGCTGATAGATTTTTTGTCAATTTCTGTAAAAACAAAATAATAATTCATATTTAGAATGTTTGTTGTTTATTACTCAAAATCATTATATAATTCGAATACCAGCCTTGTATATAGTATCGATATTAACGACCAATTGTTGAAAAAACGTCATGAATTTTTCATAACGTTGGTCTTTCACAATGTTAAAATTGGCGTTTATAGATTTACGCTTGTTTTGTATATCCTTGAGGTGCTGATTCACCTCTGCAAGCTTTTCCTGTGCTAATATCAGGTGCTGTGACGTTAGCATTTCCGGACTACTCATGGATTCAATTTTTTTTAATTGATTGAATATCGTGTTTTCAAGGTTCTTGCGAGCTCTGTGAATCTCATCGTTTTCCAACTCCCTAAATTCGTTGGGCAATCTCGAAAAATCTATTTCTGAATTCAATTCGAGTTCGTAAGTCGCGGAAGAATCAACTGCAGCTAAGTTGATGGAAACACTTTCACTCGGCTGAGAGAGACTCGATGGCGTCAGATTGTCCGTAGCTACGATCGAAAATCCACTCATCTACAAAAATAAGATTGATTTTTTTGTGTCTTTATAATACATCAATCTCTGATATTCGTTTTCTTTATCGTACCTCTGCTGTTCTTAGATTGTTGTGATATTCTAATCTTTCTTTCTTTATCTTAGCCTGAACTTCATTGAGAGTATTCGTGAGAGTCACACTTTTGTTCGCTAAAGTTGCAATTTGCTCTCTAAGCCGAACTGTTTTGTTCATAATTTCGTTACACTGACTCTCAATACTGTGTCGCTCTAGCTGATTGCTTTCAAGTTCATTCTCCTTTTCCTCCAACAAAAATATCTTATTGGTCTCTTGTTCATTGATGAGATTCAACTCACTTATCAATTTCTTCAAATTTTCTTCCCATCTCTTAACGTTACCTGTTTGAAAATTGTTTAGTGTTAAAACAATCCAATTTGTACCTGCATACTCAATTATGAAAGATCACGTACTTTCCGTATTACGATTATTCTCGAACGATAGCTGCTCTTGAATTCGATTAATCTGTTGATCGAAATTTTGTATTCGCTCGTCATAAGACCTACGAAAAATAAAAGTCAATAAAAAATATTGACAATATGTAAATAATTGATGATGTCATTGCATGTGGGTAAAATTTAATAAATAACGAATTTCGCTCATACCTTTTTCCATTCTCGTATTCTTCGACACTTGTAACACCGATATATTTACAGAAATCGGCAAATATTTCCTTTTCTTTATCTGCGTTGTTCGATTTAAATTCCGACATCGCTTCGAATGCCTTATCCATATTGCGCTTTGCCTTGACAACATTTTCCTAAGGAAATAATAGTATATTAGATATTGATATGATAAAAAAAGAGGAAGGAATTGCACCTATTTCATTTTAATAATACATTTCTCTATGAATTTTTTATTTTTATAATATCACCTTCAACGCTTCTCTTTTTTCTTCAAGAGCTGCGATATTATTCTCGATTGTATCCAATTCTTTACGCTACACAAATAATGTTTAATATTAGGTCATTCATGTAAAGTTATACAGTACAAAAGAGTAAATATAAAAACAAATAGGTAAACTTACGGTATTGTATATGTCGCTGTCTATTAATTTCAAATGAGTTTTTCCGTTCTTAATCGTTTCTTCCAGGAGAGGCAAATCAGATTGCTTTGAAGCAGTCTTCAAAATTTCTCTCAGCTTTGCAGTCAAACTTTCCTATTGGAAAAATATACGGAAATTATAATTATGCAAATAAATATTTAGGATCGAATACCTTTTCAGTCATCAACGATTTTCTCTTTTGCGAATCCCAGATCTTGGCCTTTTTAACGAGATCGTAATGGCCACCGGATATTATACCGGATTTTTTATAGTAACATCCATCGAGTGAGACACACTGCAAATAAACAAGTTTCCATATTCATTTTCTATTGATGATTGATTAGTACAGATATTAGGATTATCATCGTAGAATAATAACATTATATCTTTCGCTGAACGTGTCATAAGCAACTTTTGATGCATCTTCGCGAGTCTCGCACACGAGAGCATTTCCAGTTGCGTAAAAAATGGCTTTGGAAATTTCCGCAGGTTCAAATTCTATGACGTCGTAGACGAGCTTAACGTTCGGAGGATTGTTGATAGCCCTGAAAGAAATTATACGAAAATATGTAGTTTATTCATTAGCTTTCATCTTCTTAGTATTTAGATTAAGAAAAAAAAAATCGTTTTACCGAAGACGATTCAGTAGATTACACTCTGGAAGTTGTTCCAGAGGCAAGAAAGTACTCGTACCCACTTCATTGTCTCGAAGATATTCGATACATTTTCTAGCAGTCGTGTTATTGTCGACGACTATCGCATCCATGTTTTTACCGAGGACCTTGGTAACGGCGATGTTGTATCGCATGTGAATCGGTCGACACAACTCACTTAAACGGTTGTACTAAAAATATAGAATATGTTTAAACAAATTTTTAACCAAATTCAATTGTATATAGAATTTTTGAAAAAAAGAACAAAATTTTGGGTTCTGTTTCGAAAATAGGAAACTCACTACGCCGGAAAACTCTATCTTCAGTCGACGAACAATCTCTTCTTTCTTTTTTCCTATTTTGTCGTAATCGCAATCGCTGATCTCATTGCTGATATTATCGATTGTTTTTTTCAGGTTTAAATGCTCTTCTTGACATTTTTGAAACTCAGTCGTCAATGTTACGTACTTAGCAGACTCTATCTCCAAACGTTCAGATTCTTTTTTCTTGATATCTTCAAGTTTCTCTATACGAGCTTTAACTAAATCCAACTGACCGCGCTTCTTCTCAAGAATCTCTACTATTTCGATCTCCTTTGTTCGCTCGCAGTCGTATATTGACTTGAGATTCTCGAATTCGGGTTCGAGGGTAACTAGCCTTGCGTTGTTCGAGGCACAAGCGATGGACAATGCGTCTTTCAGTTTTTCGTACTCGTCTGCCTGGGTAAAAAAAATATTTAAAACACTATGTCATAAAGATCATTTTTTTTTCATGCGCATCATTAAATTCGCTATACCTGGGAGTCGGAGAGTTCAACGTCACTTCCAAGCGTTTCAGCATATCGTTGACTATACTTAGCCTTCGCCCGTGTAAGTTTCTTTAATTCATCTTCAAGATCACGTATAGTTGACTTACGAACTTCGTCGGCTTTTTTCGCTGATTCGAGTAATTCGGTACAAGTCCGAATACGTTTATTCAAATGATCCTTCTCCACTTTAATCTCAGAGATTTTATCTAATAATGCTTTGACTTCAATGTCTTTGGGTTCACCAATATCTTTGATTTGTTTTTTCAACTTGTCGCAATAAGAAACGAGTTGATGTAATTTGGTTTCCTTACTGAACTTTTGCTTTTGAATTTCTTGAATCTCTTGTTCGAGACTTTGTTCTGTCAAGGCCAAGGTGTTCAACTCTTTTTTACCATAGTAAAGATTGAAAAGTACGAGTTCAAGCTTTGCATTTTCCTAAAGTTATTTGTGGAGTGGGAGAATAAACAAAAAGTAGATATTAAAATATTTTACAAATTTACTTAAAGTTATGAAAAAAACGTACATGTTCTTTCATCAGTTCGGTGTATTCGACAGTTTCTTGCTTGCAAGTTCGTATTTTTTTAATGTCTTTCATGATATCTTGCTTATTTGATAACTGTATCATAAAATCTTGAGAGCATTTGTCTAGATCAGCTTTTATTCTGTAAAAATAAAAAATAAACAAATTTTTTTAAACGCTATAGATACTGTACATTTTTTCAAAACTTTTAATTGTTCTTTCAGAATGGAAAAAAAAAATCACCTGTCGTATTCTGACTTGAATGCTCCAGAGCCACTCAGCTCTTCGAAAATTCTGGTTCTTTCTTTGGGTGCTTTCATTATTATGGATTCAATAGACTCTTGGTAAATTAGGTAATTCTTCAGTCTCGTATGAATGTTTAATTTTTTCAGTTCGTTCTCGTAAACGTGAAAATTAACGACCTTATAAAAATTACAAAAATAACAAAAAAATCCTTGCAAATTTATCAATAAATTCGTAGATCTCTATAGAAATATAAATAAATTATTTTTACGGTATCGTTGATGTAGCACTGATAACTATTACCCCTCAAGGCACGTTTGAAACAATTTTTTGCTCCATCTGCAGACTCCAGTACTACTCTGACAAAAACCCTGAAAAATTCGTCAAATATAGTAAACGCCCTGATTTCTGACTCTTTCAATATACATACAAATTGGGTGTCCAGTCATCTAAAAAAAATTTGCCCTTCAATCAATCAATGAACGTTTTCAGAAATGTCAAAATATTTTTTTTTAATTTAGTTTTTATATCTTATGTAGATATAAAATATTTATAACGTAATGAAAGAAAATAGCTATTATAATGTTTAAAGTTCTAAAAATAACAACATAATCTCTTTGTGACTGGAGAATCATTAGCCATATCTTTGAAACTAAAGAGTCGAATTCTTTGATTTTTTTTAATAGACTTCATTGTATGTTTTTCTATAAAAAAAAAAGAAAATTGTAGAAAAGTTTTGGAGCTATAAAATAAAATGTTGATTTTTTTACAGCTTTACCATCAGAACGCATGTAAATCGATGCAATCTTTCATTGATCATTCAGAGAATTACAAATTAATGGAAAAAAAATTATAACAGAATTTTTTTACGACATTCAAACATAGATTGCAATGCACACTTCGAAATTCTCTTCAACTGGTCTTAAACCAGAGCACTTAGCTCATATACTTATGATACAGAAATTAGGAATTGAAGACAGGCTAATAATTCGTTTACTTACTCATCCGTTTTGCTTGTACTCGAATGTGCGAGTTTCTTGAAACTGGTTGTTCGTAAATTCGTGAGATTATCTCCCATGGCAAAAGCGATGCCATCAAAAAAGTTCGATTTCCCTAAGAATATTAACACACCATAATTAGAGCGAATAATAATAAAGAGCGAAAGAAATTATGCAAAATTATTCATTACCAGTTCCATTGGGCCCAATTACAACAGTGAGTTGCCCAATAAACTTCACCAAATTACTTTTATAATAAGTTTTGAAGTTGTACAACTCCAATTCCAAGAGAGTTGCCATAATTTAGTTTACGTTCTCACAACTCTCCTCACAACTTATGTCACATTAATTGAAGCTCCTCACTGCTCCTCACAAACTGAATCTGCGCGAAGAAAGCGAGCTCCTTAAATACCCCCACTGCCGCTCTTTCAAGTAGTCGTTGCAGCCAATCGGAAAGCGGAAAACGTTCAACCCCTTTCATCCTTGCTCCCTATTGGCTGAACTGGCACGTGATCTGTCAGTTCTCAGAAATAACAAACTTTTCGCAGAAATTTTCGTAATTCTTGGAAAAAGAAGCTAAACTTCTCAACTCGGAAACTAATTTTGTAGAAAAAAATTAGTTAAAAAAAATAATAAAACACTTTTGCTCATTAGAGTTGTTACTATCATTGTATTTTGTTTTTTTTTCACTCCACCGCCATTTTTTCTTTTCATAAAATAAATATAGTAAAAAAATGGTTACATATATATGTCACAGTTGCACGAATGTTTACCCATAGCCATAGGAGTTCGTCAGAATAGAGGTCACTCGGAAACTTCGGAGGCGGTTCTTTGTTTGTAGTTTTGAGATTTTTTAAAACGCGCGTCGTGTGCGACGATAACTTCGGTGTTTATTGTTTTGATAGTTTTATGATTTGAATTATACGAATTGTCAGGATAGTGGCAGCACGATGACAGTTTTTTTAAAGCTCATCGAGCTTGAGAATTTCAAGTCGTACGGCGGAAAAACTGTTATCGGCCCGTTCAAGTCTTTTATGGCTATTATTGGTCCCAATGGATCCGGTGGGTTCAATTACGATTTTTTTTATTCTTCGTTCTCATACAATAGTTCTATTTACACTTCGGAATTTTAATTGATTTTTTATGATAACTCAGGCAAATCCAATCTAATGGACGCTGTAAGTTTTGTCATTGGTGAAAAAAGCAGCAGCTTGCGAGTCAAACGCTTGAACGATCTTATTCACGGCTCGTCTATAGGAAATCCAGTTTCTCGCAGGTTTATCTTTTTTTTTTTTTAAAACTTTTTGTTAAGAAATACAAATGAATTGTGTATAAGTGGTTTTGAGATATTTTCGAATCTCAGGATCGTTGAAATAGCAATTTTCATTGCGAAACGAATCGTTTATTTCCAGAACATACGTCAAAGCTGTTTTTGAATTTGATAATGGAACTGAAAAAAGCTTTACACGAGGTGTGGAAAATTCAGCATCCGAATACCGCATAAACGATGAAGTAATTAATTTTTGTAATCGAAATGTTAATTTGTCGATAACAATTCGTCACAATCAATTGCAATTATCAAACGAATGAAATATCTTGTTTCTCGTCAAGCTCGTCACTGTTGGAACATACATGGCAGAACTCGAGAAGTTTGGAATCAACGTGAAAGCCAAAAACGTCCTTGTCTTCCAGGGCACCATTGAGTCCATAGCAACCAAAAAATCTCACAGTTTAACATCACTTTTCGAAGAGATCAGTGGCTCTGGGTCGTTCAAAGCAGAATATGAAAAGTCATACGTCAAATAAATTTTTTTTATACTACAATGCAGACAATCTCTCAATGTAATTTATTTAACGTCTTTTAGATTAGAAAACGAAATGGTACAAGCTGAGAAAGAAGCTCAATCCAATTATCTGAAGAAGAAAGCTATAGCTATAGAGAAAAAGGAAGCTACGATCGAGATGAAGGAAGCTCAAAAGCATCAGAGTTTGGTGAAACAATATGTAAATACAAAATTTGTTATGATTAGCAATTGTCGATTGATCAGAATCATCAATTTTCATATTTATTCAATTCTTTTATGTCTCAGATGGAGAAACAACTTGAGCTTCACCTGTTTCGTCTCTTTTACAATGAAAAAATCACAGAGAAACTGGAAGACGAATTGGTAGCTACAGAACGAGAGTTGCAGGAAATCGAGACGAGGAAAGAGGATGCTGAGGAAACTTGGAGAGGCAGGAAAAAAGAATCAGGTGTACTTGGACGCGAATTGGCGAAAATTGAGCAAGAGATAAGGGAAGTTGAGCTTGCGATAACGAAGCAAAAGCCAAATTTCATCAAAGTCAAAGAACACGTCACGTATATAGAGAAAAAAGTTGAATCTGCTCAAAAATCGTTGAATCAAGCACAAGATGGCGAAAAAATGCACAAAAATGACATTGATAAGCTTCAGGAAGAACTGGTCAAAGTCGAGAAAGCCAAAGCTGCTTACGACGCGAGCATCGCCAGTCAATCACAGAGTCAAATTGATGAGGTTCAGCTTGAAGAAGAACAGGTTATTATTTGAATTTAATGAAATGAAAATTTGTGTTTATTTGAATAACTAAAAAGAATAATCGAGTTATTTTTCAGGTACTCCTTGTTTGTCCATTAATGTTTTAAAATATTTGATTTTTCTTTAGATTCGCGAGTACAATCGTTTAAAAGAGCAATCAAGCAAGCAATCGATCACGTATACCCAACTTCTCGATTCCGCAAATCGTGAAGTAAAATCAGATCAAGACAAGCTCGAGAATGAAATGAGAAGAAAAACTGAAATCGAGAATAAACATAAGCAGAAGCAACACATGAGAGACGAAGCATTAAAACGTATAGATAAATTGGAAGACCAAATAAAAAAGATCGAAGATTCACTAGAGAATCAGATAAAACTTCGTAATGAGCTGCAGATTGACGTTGGTACGTCGAAAGAGAAGATTCAAAATCTTCAGCGTGAATTAGAGAGTATAAGTGAACAATTGGGCGATGCCAACGTCGATAAGCACGATTTGGCAAGAATGAAAAGAAAGAGTGAAATCGTGGAAAATTTCAAGCGACTTTTTCCTGGAGTGGTGCGTACAATATTAAAGCAAATAAAATGATAATTATAGATACGAATAATTGTTCAAAATTTTTAAATGCACTTGTATCTTTACTTAATTTTTAATTTTGATTTCAGCACGACCGAATATTCAACTTGTGCGAGCCCATCCACAAACGGTACAACGTTGCTGTAACGAAAGTTCTAGGCATGTATATGGAAGCCATAGTTGTCGATAGCGTTCAAACGGCAAAACAATGCGTTCAATACCTGAAAGAACAGTGCATCGAGGCTGAAACTTTTTTGGCACTCGATTATGTTCAATCGAGACCACTCAAGGAACGTCTCAGAAACATTCAGGAACCTTCCAACGTCAAATTGCTGTACGACGTATTGAAATTTTGGCCCAAGGAGATCGACCGTGCTATTGTCTTTGCAACGAAAAATGCTCTCGTTTGCGAGACACCCGAAGACGCTTGCAGAGTCGCTTATGATATCGACAGACCAAATCGATACGATGTGCGTCTTTTTTTCCTAACTTATCATTAATTAATTTGATTAATTATTAA
>JABMBV010031743.1:0-15514 GCA_018906735.1 Mesochorus sp. PSUC_FEM 10030011
ATATATATATATATGTGTGTATATATATACGAATAATGAATTCTGTACCGACGATGGGAAAAATACATATACGTATTACGTATGCCAAGAGAGCGGTGGGATCGATTTCACGAAACCACAGAACGCACACACATGCACATTTTAGCCACTCTGTGTGTCATCGATACATATCCATACTATATACGCGTTCCGAGTTTCCATGTGCCTTGGCATTTCGAGTGTAATTCGGAACAGGAAAGGGGCTAGTTCTCTCTCCCTCTCTCTCTCTCTCGTTCTCTTTCCCCCTCACACGCTGTAGCAGCTAGTGCAGCAAGAGGCGATACGTCAGACAGGGACCTCTTGCAGCTTCCGAATGTACGTTGGTTGGAATATTGAAATTCCATAGTGTCGTGTATGGAAAGAGAGAGCACATTGCAATTCTAGTCGAATATAGAATGCGAGAGGAAGAGAGAGAGAGAGAGAGAGAGCAAAAGAAAAAGAATTGGACGAAGCGAGAAAAGAAATGACTTGGTGTGCAAAACGTTCTCGTATATCCGGTAAAGAGGTTACTCAAAAATGGCACGGCATATGTGCACTAAGTATGAATCGTCAGCGAGTCACGTATCGTGGCTGAAATAAGAAGTAAATTTGAACTGCGACACGAAAAATAGTCTCACAACTCTTTGGGAATAATTCTTCGTGGGGGAAAAAAAAGCCAAGAAATAAAAACAAAAATAAATAGCTGCTGCGGTGTACGAGACGCATAGGTGGTGTCAGTTTCTACACTTCCCATTTCGACGCCATCTCAGTCAAAACGCTGTCACGAGCAAGGATGGAGAAATGTATCCGTTCGGTCGCGACAAGAAGTAGTAAAGGTACGTAATAGTCAGCCGGGCGTACTGAGTGGAATGAGTCAACGGATTCTCGTTCTTTTTTATTCTTATCCCTTCGCATCCATTTGTAAAAGTGTGAGTATGTACGCGTGTGTGTATAGAGGTTGTGGCGAAAGACGCTCGTGGGCTAACGTATGCGAGACTCAGTCATAGCTTCCGGTACCACGAGAAGCTCCTCGCAACGAGAGGAAGAGACGCAGTCTCCGGAAAACTTTCGCAGGAATTCCTCCGGCGTCGAAGCGCGCTGGCTCACAGGAAGTCGCAAGGAGACCAAGAGAGGGGGAGAGCCAGCGTGTAAGTTAGAATGAGGAGACATAGGATGGTAGTGAGAAAAATAGAAAGAGAGAAAGAGAGAGAGAAAAAAAATAAAAACTCGAGAAAAGAAAGGTGGCGGGTTTGTCGTTGCAGCAATTGTGGTTTGCGGAGCAGGAAGAAAGGTAGAAGAGGTAAAAAAAAAGGGGCATAAGTTTGCTGGTGGTTTTTCGCGATATAAATGGCAGATGAGGTCGGCCGGCTTTTTTCTGAAGAAACTTATGGTGCTCGCACGTGTACGTGGCGTATTATGCGGACGAGAATAGTGAGACGTTTGTTTTATGTTGAAACGCAGATGCATTTCAAAAAACCAACGTATATACTTTTATTTTTAAGAGATTTATAATCATAATACAGTAAATGTAAAATCATTAGAATCACCTGAATTAATTTCGTTCAATAATTTATTAAAAATTTGTGTGAATATTCTTGAATATAATTCCATTATGTGTAAAATAGTTTTAAAAGGTTTTAACGTCTTGCTATAAAAGATATTTGATGTTAAAAATGCAATTTTTAAGAGAGCTTTCGGAAAATTACCTTTTTTATTAATCAACATCATAATTTTTGAGTCGTTGATCTTTTCTTAATTATTATTACACAGACAATTCCAAATACATTGACAACGTTCATACAAATTTTAAAAACATTATCTAATGATAGCGATAGTTACACAATCACCTTAATAAATGCAAGTGTTCTCGTTCATAAAACTAAAATATACTGCTGCTCAAACTCGGTATGAAGAGGATTTTATTATTACCGTTTTTGCGTGTCTCATCATTAAAATCTTTCAGCCCAAATCGTTCTCTACCTCTATATTTATGTCTCGATCTTTCGCCTCTTATCCGGAACGAGACAACGACGACCGCGAACTTGAGTTCGCTCCTTCTCCTTTATCTTCGCTTCTTGGATAGACAGTGAAAAATTGGCTCTTGGTATCAAGTACCCTTCTTCGGTCCTCAGAGGTACTATATTCATTCCATTAATAAACGATTTTGCTCGCAGGTGCACGAATGAAAGAGTGAGAAAGGGAGAGAGAGAGACAGAGGAGAAAGAAAGAAGGAAAAAGTGAGAAAGGATATCACGGAAAGTGGACGAGCGAAAAAGAAGCCCATAAGGGTGAAAGAGAAATGAGTTCAAGATCCCTATAGAGGAATGCAAAAATATTTACAAAAATTCTCGAGACACGCTTTTCGATGGAACGCTTCAAATCCCCATGAAAAATATATTCACGCGCAAAGATCTTATAAAAGTGCGATTTTCAATGTCTTTATTACCGTCTTTTATCGTTTCTAAAGCACTTTCTCTGTGCGCTATTGCGCGCGATATAACGAAACATCAAAATAACGTTTGCAATAACAACCATTTGCATTTTTAAAATATCAATGTTGCGGAAGTAAAATTCTAATAGAATGGATAATGAACATAGTAGATAAAGCATATTTGAAATTGATTTTCATCAATACCCATAATTACGTGTAATAATTATATAAATCTGCTTATCCTCCATGCATGTTACTATAATGATCTCGCGGATAATTCAAAATATTTCTATATCAAAAACAAATAAAAGAAGAAAACTCTGCGCGCATCATCATTCAGTCACGAGGGCTAGAAGTGTACCAATAACGAACTCCCACAATTATTGACGCGTCAGAGCGGGCGTGGCCTACTCGAAAAATTTCAACTAAAAATTCTGCACGAGACATGTCGAATCTATTCGGGCATGTGAACGATCAGAAAACGAGATAAAATGTGAAAAACCATGACTTGAGGCCGGCCGCATTCACGAGAAAATTCAACACCTCGAGAGGGGTTTTATTGTTGTCGAATGAAATTACTATATACCTTCTGGAGGTATCAAAGACTTGACCACATACTAACCATAGGACAATACTGATGGACCTTCGTATAGTACACATCTACACGTATAAAGTGTATGTGTGAGAACCAAGAGTGTGCCGTTTACGAAGCACGTACACAGGCTGGTATGCAAAATATTTTTCCACCCGTGACCTCTCGCTTATCGAGTTTGGCCCACAGACCTCACGTATACACATTACTTCTACCAATACGCTTTTTGCTTCACTCGTGATGCTGCTCGACCAAACGAAAGAGGGAGAGGGAGAGAGAGAGAGAGGAGAAGGAGAATGAAAGCGCTGGAGGAGGAAAAACATCAGCATGCACATGCACCGTCCAATAACAAACCAGGAACGGGGGTTACCGTCGTGGCGCCTCATTCCTGACGTCTATGCAAGAGGCTGAGGCCCGGCATATGTACTCTCCTAGCTCTTTGCCTCGCCTCTTGTCCTCGCCTGCACCCGCATATCCTATATCTACATCTATACATATATATTTACATGCATACATATGTATATATGTTTACGGGTGAATGTGGTGAGAGCAAACCGTCCCGCGATGCAATGACAATAGCCGTCGGCAAGTTCTGCTGCTTGAGCGACTTTCTGCCCAAAGAGAGCCAAAAGCTCCTATATAGAATGTAGCATGTTTACCGCCTCAACAGCCAGCTGATGGTACCGCACTATACGTTCACATATACATCGATATATGTATACGTATACATGGCCCACAAACTCATCTCTGCCGCGTCGCTCCCCCTCTACTTTTTCGTCGTTGCTTTCTCGTCCTTATATTCCTTGTGTTTGTCTTGTGTTATCGTGGTAAAAAAAAAAAAAATCTCTCTCTGAAATTCGACGAGAGAGTGACAGGAAGTGGAGTACGTGAGCTCATGAAAAGAAAAATTTTTACCTTGCTTCAAATCGAACCATCAAAAATGGTAGCTTTGCTCCCTCAATATTAAATTTCTAACCACATTTTGTGTGACATGTTTTTTTTTTACTACAATAATATTGCCTCAATTTTCGTTCGATAAACTCTACTTTTTTTTTACTTTTTTTTTTTTTACTATTTGTGCTTACAGTGCCACCATCCGTTCCAAAAATCTACGACGTCAAGAGACGAGACATGAGCAACCTATCAAAAGCGAATGCGAACGAGGGCGCTAATCTGACTCTCGTATGCGAAGTCCAGGGAGGTAAGCTTGAAATATAATGGCCAGAATATTGGCTAAAAGAGAGATATATATAATGTGTGCATAGATATAATCGTGAAACGTGAAAATTATACAAAAAATCTCATAAACTATTCACTATTTTCTTTTTAAACGAAATGTGCTACTAATTTTTCGGAATTGTTATCTTCCGCTATACCCGCACGATTATTCGTTTCATCAATATTATAGTAGTCCCATTACTAACACGGATAACCAGATAAGAGAAAATTGTTGCCAGATTATAAGTCCCACCTCTTTTTCCCTCTCCTTCTTGCCATTTTCCAAATATTTATTAATCATATTAATGCACAGTGTGGGCAGTTTATTCTCGAAATGTAGTAGAATAGTGAAAAAAAAGAAAAAAAAATGTACATGGTAGCGAACGTTGTAATAACGATAAGACGATAACAGCGGACGAGATTATACTCGCGGCACCATGTGCTTTTTTTAATCCTTTCATCCCCTAATAGTCAGAAAATCTCTTTATTTTTAATAACCGGTGCTAGGATATTATTGAATATTATTATTAAAAATAATCAACTATGAGGCTTCGCGAGCTGTGAAAAATGATATTTTCAATTCTCAATCAATTAAGAATCTGGCTTTTCAATTTTTTTACTAAAACGTTTAATTACTACAGATTAAAATATTAAGAGTCTCTATGCACTGCCTATGTATTACTTTTTAAGGGGTAACATTGCAATAACGGCCTTACAGGGAGCGTTTTATAAATATTTTTTGTAGCGGAAGAAAAAGTGATAGATAGATAATAATTTCGGTAATCGTTGAGCATATATTTAAGTATAAAGCTAAAAATTTGTATTGAAAAATATTTAAAAATGGCGCTACTGTAGCAATTCATCCGAGACATGTCGAACCTAAGATGGCTCTGCGGCACGCAGTATAACTTGTGCCAATTTCAACCTGGAAAAAATTTTTTTTTCTTTTAATCTCTATGAGTGTAGCTGCAGAACCACATTAGGGTTTTTAGAAATATTGATTTTTGTGTAATTACCAAGTATTTTACTAAAAAATTTCAATTTTTACAAAAAAAAAAGAATAGTTTTGTGTTAATAAATATTGTTGAAATTAACTTATCGAAAATTCTCTACGTGATTCTGTAGCTACACTCTCGTAGATTAAATTTTTTTTTTCTTTTTTCCAGATTAAAATTGATACAAGTTATACTGCGTGCCGCAAAAGTTGAACACGATCGGGAAAATTGCTACAGTGTCGACATTTTCTAAATAGTTTTCAATAAAAATTAGTAACAATATACTTGAATATACACTCAATAATTATCGCGAGTATTAATTGTCTATCACATTTTGTTCTGTAAAAAAAATGTTTAAAAAATCGCTTTCTTTAAAGCCATTTCAGTGGTGTTATCCCTTAAAGTAGTCAACTTTGACATTAAGTATCTCCAAATCAGTACAGACAAAAAATGTAAAATTAATAAACATTGTACTTAAAATTTTGAGCGCAAATTTGAAAAATACTACTACATGTCATTTTTTTCAAAAACAGCCATAACCGATTTGTCATTGGTTTCAATTAAATCTAACTGAATTCCTGTTGTTGAAGGATGCGCGTGAATCATCGATCATACTTCATCAATTAGCGATACCACAATGTTACATAATAGTCGCTCATTGCTCACTGTACGTTCCCGCATGAATGATGAGAAAATTATTAATGAAAAATATTATCGAAAGTAGCTGGAAGAATGAATGTTCTGAACGATTGACTCGAAAGCTTTTATAACCGCGATTGAGAAGGTTTTTTCTAACATTTTTATTTTCCGCCCTCAACAGCTGTCCAACATCAGTCGTATATTTTATACACATTTTTGGAATAAATATTCTTCGAATTCACTGAAATTGAGGGTATTTGTTAGCCATAGAAAATTCCAACGAGCTTGCAGCGTCTCAGTAAGAGCTTTAAAGATGCAAAACGTGTATTATCGACAAAACGATGTATATTCGGGAAAGAATTGCTCAATAAAACCAGAAGTAGACGAAGATTCTTACCTAGCCTATTTTAGTATAGAGATCGTTCGTATGAATACGACAGTGAATAAAAATAAGATAGAAAGGGAGGGAGAGGGAATCCGCATCATTTCGACGCCCTACATTGCTATAGAATAAAAAAAAAAGAAGGACGTAATACGTCGCGTGTGTACTCGAATCTCAACTAAATCGTCTGTTGTGGTATGTCTATGTACGTTATATGGTGGCAGTATGTACGAATCACATTGGCAAGAATCCAGAGACTGGAAAGAGGAAGAGCACGATTCAGTGAGGAACGTTACGCGCTGCGAAGAGGCGCCGCAAGGAGGCCGCGAAAAAAGTGTGAGAGCTTTCTCAATCCGTTCGTCTCTGTCTGTCTCAACATCGGGCATCAGCAGCAGAAGCAAAGCACAAAGCAACAGCAGCCGAGAGTCGTGGACGACTTTACGCCACACACACACCCTCCCCCCTCTCTCTCTCTCTCTCACTCTTTTCTCTTTTTATCTCTATCGTTTTTCTCTGGATGCTTCGTCGCGTAAGGAGCCGTAGCTCCTGTGGTTGCTACTTGTCTTCCTCGCGAGGCCGAGAATAGCAAGACGAGGAAGGATAGAAGAAGCAAAGCACTCGGAGACTTGTGCCACGAGTACGTCCTTCTCCTCTTTCTCCTCTTTCTCTTTTTCCAGGGTATGTTAGTGTGTGATGGGTGGTATATGTGTGTATGTGTGTGTGTGTGTGTGTGTATGTGCGAGTACGAGGATCTAAATGGAATTGGCCTTGCGCCAGGGGAGTCCCCGCGGTTAAGGGAAATGGGATTTTTCATTTGGAACGCAGAATTCCAGTAGGAGAAAAGAGCGCAAAAGAGAGAATGAGGTAGGAAGAGAAGAAGGGGTGAGAAAAAGGACGAAAGGAGATCAAGTGAGGGACTGTGCCACGAGTGGATGACTCGCTAAGATACCGACGCTATGCTTTCATCCTTATACGAGTATACATAGAACATTATACATAGTTATACGGATGATGGTATGTGTTTCTGATTCAGCTGGTGCTGTGCATTCTCGTATACTTTTTGACCGGTTTGGCGAGTCTCGGTGCTTTTCAAGCCTCCCAAAGAGCCCAGCTGTTATATCCTTTTTCTTTCGCTTTATCTTCTATACACGACACACGATAATGAAAAAAGGGCACTTGAGACTTGGGCAAATCAAGTACGTGTTGTTTGATGCTGGACAGCCTCGTATACTCTTACGTAAATCAAGCACGGAATTTGTATACATCTTTCTTTTTTCAATTGCATATTTTCTTTCATTAGACATTCTTTCATTATACTCTTTTTGTACATTCTCGTCCACTTTACCTACACGACCCTTGACCAAGAAGCTGCAGCTATGGAACAAATAGAAAGCGCACCAGAGAGAGAGAGAGAGAGAGATAGAGAGAGAATAGGGGCGAAGGGGGAGCGTGAGAAGAAAAGCCTTGAAAAATAAAAAAAAAGAACAACAACAACAACAACAACGAGAGTATAATATAGTGGAGGTGGAGTCGTAGCGAAGAGCTAGAAGCTACGAGAACTACCGAGCAGTATGTACAGTTAAGGGGGAGGAAAGTGAGGGAGAAAAATTGTGGCTAAGCATTAGGGTGAACGCACATTTAACTTTGCCTCTAGCGTAAGAGCAAACTACCATATATATATGTATATATGCGCAAGTACGTCGTGGGGTAATATAGAAACGTATGTATATAGATATATAATGGATACATCGTGCGCTGGCCGGGCTAGTCCCGAAAGTAATTGTTATTTCCTCCCGGAACAGGAAGGCATGGTTCGGCGACTCTGCGAAACGACGACTATACCCAGTGCACTTCCCTCTATACCCTTCACGTTTCCTATCTCTCTCTCTCTCTCTCTCTCTCTCTCTCTTGCTTGCTCATTCTTTTGCGTATTCGCTCTCGCTTCGCCAATCTCTTCTCCAGTTCCCTCTCAGTTTCCACATTCGTGTATCGACATAATCTCCTACTCTTTCTGTACATATCTCTCTGTCCTTCGGTCCATTGTTCCCCTCCCCCCACCGTACCTCTCTCTAGCGTTAACTCGCTTCCGACGTTGTCCGGCACGTTTCCCCAAAGTTCCGGATTCCCACAACTCCCATATTGGCATGTATGCGTACGCGTGTATATGTGTATATTTGTGTGTACGTGTGAGTATATGTATGTAAGTGTATATGTTCGTGCGAATGCCAATAGTAACGAGAGGAAAAATCGTTGAGTCGTAAACAGAATATTCACGAAACTACGAAATGAAAATGTATGAGAAAAAAAATTCCCTTTAAAGAGTTAAAAAATTAATCGAGCGAGTAAAATTTTCAAAACAGCGATTATAAAGCTTAACGTTTTAATATAATACTGTCAAGCTCAAGTGAAAAATTGACGTTTTTAATTTTTTTACCTCAACCCTTTGTAATTGTTCGACTCCAATTTATTAATTGTAATCAATTCATTTATAACATAGCTAGGGAATAAATACAGCATTTTTATTTATAAAGAGAGATTATTAAAGTTATGTCACGAATATGGTTCTCTTTGACAATATTCCACACGAAAACACTTTTTATATTTTTGGGCACAATATTTTACAACATTCTTTTAGCTTTCGATAAAATTATTTCCTGTTTTTCATTTTTATTTTTTAATATCGTGTAAAATAATTTACATTGCTACGAATGCAAATGCAAATATATAGCTGCGAGGCAAATATTCTCTGACAATAGAATTTCACCTCGAATTTTCTGTAGCTGAAACGAGCTGCAATATATTGTTCCAGCATTCCGTTCTATTTCGTTCATCCGAATACAAACATCATATCTTTTTACATCAGTTTATTTAGTTATAGCTTACACCTATATAGTTATACATAAACATATAGTTATATCGCGGCAATGATTTTGCAAAGTTATTAAAAGAGGAAAAGTGTAGTGAATTTAGGCGATATGTGAATATGTAGGGTGATCTAATATCAGGACAAATTGCAATAGCATTTCGATTAGAAACCTACGTAGTCAGTACTCTCCCTCTCTCTTTCTCTCTCTCTCACTCTCTCTCTCTCCCTCACTCTCTCACTGACCAAGAATCTGTGGAGGACTCTCAGGTTAATGGAATCTTTTATGAACTTTCCCACATAATCCTTGAGCAATATATTTCTCCTGACCATTACTCCTCTAATCCTACCAAAATTTCTCTTCCACTTTCGCTTCCCCGATTATCAGATAATTTTTGTACGAAAACAATCATTGACCCACTAAAAAAAAAGCTAAACATTTGTATTCCCAAATTGTACCATCTTCTTGTAGACGTTTTCAAATTCCAATGAATGAAAACTCATGAAGGTACACTGAGAGAAATGTGTGATATTTTTAACCATATTTCAACAATGTTATATATTTCGTAGAGAAATTGTTTCCACAAACAATTTCATTATATTAACCACATTTTGATTATCATAACAGAATAATATAGTTTATTCTACAATAGATGCTTTACCATGCAAAAATAGTTTTAAATACCATAACAATTTCTCTCAGTACACTAATTACAAACTCGTTGAAACAACTGTCAATTCGTTAAAAAATGTGGCATCATTTTTGTTTTTTTGAAAATTGTGGTCCATCCTCAGTAGAAACCAACCGTGAAAATTGTTCTCAGAAAAACACCATTCATCATTAATCCAACATAATACAGTATGTTTTTTATTGCTCATGGATCATACACACACACACACTTTATCGCAGTTATCTATATGTGGATCCGAATTGATAGTACTACCGTTGGATTTATATAACAAAATGCAATTACCCTCGCAATGTCGCGCATATATGATGCCTCTATATATGTGCGTGTGTGTGGTATCATTGTTGATGGAGAGAAAGTTTTACACAATGCCGATAGAAGCGTAGTAAAGCGCGCGTGCCGGCAGCACGCAAACAGATACCCGCCGAAGCCCGTAAAATGTTTGTTTTAACGCCCGGCGCGAGACCAATTCTGAAATTCCACCAGTGACCACCCATACAGACGCGGAATGACAAGCCGATCCTCGATATACAATTCTACACATTCGTACAGTTCACTAACCGATGAACGTGAAAATTCAACAGCCCCGTTCAGTTACGCGTGTTTATACGTGTGGGTTTGTTTGTGCTTGTATGCAAGCGCAGTAAAACCCATACGTGTACACATCTGCGCGTGTACCGCGATCGTTTCAGTAGTCAGAGCCGGTCGCTGATCAGACCCCGAGAGAAGCACACTCTATCACTCTCATCGTGAGCCCGATACAACCTCTGTAATACCTGTGTTGTCTCTATTACGCTAGACAAATCATTGTTTGCATCGCATAACATACTACTACCCTATATATAATCCCGTTCTAACCCGTTTTTCCTCCTCTGAAATTGGACGTGTCTTCCACAACAAATCTATTGGAACCCGATCAAAGCTCGCGAGAAATTTGCCTTCATGAAAAAAAATGTCAAAGAATGCGTATCTTTCCTTTTCTGTTTGTCCTTTTTTTTTATTGAGCACCCGAGTTAGGGAAGAAGAGGTAAAATTCGTTATCAGTAAAAATTGAAATATGAGCTAAGAGCATAGAAATATACTGTTTCGAACATTTTTTACAAGAAATAATTAAAGAAACTTGTCAACATGAGTTGGAAAATTTTTTAAAAATTAAAAATTATGGTTTAAAAAAAAATGTCTACAGTAATATATTATTCAGCTATTAGAAAAAATACACGAAAATATGGCTGTTGAATATAATTTTCTTAGGTACACGAGTTATTATAATTTTATTTCCTTCTACTATAATTACGAATCGGTCAATATTCTCGGGAAATATTTAAAGATTGTATAAACACTTGTAAAAAAAATTAAAGTAAATCAATATAAAATTACCTTGAGTTGTAGTTTGTCACTGATAGTTAAACTTCCGGAACGAGACTGAAAAAGAAGATTAATATTAAGAGACATCAATATTTATTCCAAGACCCTTTGTAAGAAATACATTTTGTATCTTAATAAATAAATACATTTGTATTTATAAAATAAAATAAAAACACTGAAAAAACATAGTGCTCGATATCCCAAAGATATAATGGTTAATATCGCCAATGTAAACGTAATATCTAAGATGAAATTCGTGAAACTGATATACGCGTACAGAAATTGATATTCCGAGTGTACACACTCAAAGCCCGAGTGCACGATCGGGTTGAAAGTCGAGAGTCGAATATGCAAAGGGAGATCTATAACATGTATATATCTCTATATACATACTATATCTTGATATATAATAGGGACCGGAGAGAGAGGTACCAAGCTGATGGTACGTGACTGATGGAGTGATCTTGAGACCTGTGGATATACGGGATAGTCGTGTGCAGAGCATACAACGTGAAAGCGAGTCGATAGATAACGCGGGGAGGAGAAAGGGACGCGAGCGAATTTGGGATCGATGGACGTCAAACATCGATAGACGGATATAACCCAAAGATACACATATATGTATACAGTATAGATGCTTATGCATATATATATATATATATTAAGTGCACAGATACTATTATGGATATCTATATATTGATGAGAGAGGTGGGGACAGGAAGAGAGAGAGAGAGAGAGAGAGAGTGAGAGGAGAGGGTTGAAGCGTTGACAAACGGAGACAGAATAGAGATGTGATACGTGTGCTGCGTACAGATAATTAGGGTCAACTCTGAGGCGATAATTATCACCGAGGAATCCTCAAGCTATTGGTATGTGTTTGCATATGTGGGTATACTCGTGTGTTTGTGTGCACTGATAGGTAAATAAGAGGGCGTCAATGGTCTGATTGACGAGATGCTGTACGAATATGATCATTGTCGTCAGTGATCCATTCCTCGTCCACTCCTCCCCATATGCATATTGCCATCCTCGTTCAATAACTATGTCCATAAAGTCCACGCATACAAACTTTGTCCCTGCGTTATTCCCGGTGGCGCTGGAACGAGAGCATACGATCCCTCAAGGCTTCCGCGCGTCAATCAAAACGCGTTTATGACACGTGGCTCTCCATTAACTTTCGGAATTGCATATACATGGGTATTATATATGTACACATGCCACAGGATTTTAGGCTACCGTCTCTATGTACATAAACATATTTATATCTATATACATTGGTACTATACATGTTGAATCACAGGTCAACGTGGTGTGACGGAATGATGTCATTGACCGCATGTCCCTGACGTTTCTGACCGACAGGTAGACCGAAGCCGAGGGTAGCGTGGTTTCTCGGCACTCAGTTGATCAACTCGAGCCACGAGGTCCGAGAGGTTCACGGCGCCAACGGCGAGATCAATTTCGTAACGGTGAACCGCGTGACGCTCGTGAACCTCACGAGGAATCACCACAACACTAGTCTCACGTGCAGAGCCAATAACACCAATCTAGCACGACCGGCTACGACCACCGTTTTCATCGAGCTCAACAGTAAGTATGAGCATAACTTTATTAAACATTGCGTCATTATTTAATGTCCTACACGCAGATCAGTTTATAATTATAAATAAAGAGAAAAAACATTGAACATTATATATTATGGAGTATTAAGCCTCTACCGTATTTTTTTGATATTTTTATGTAATAATATTCGAAAGAATTTTGAAAATGAATTCAACGCTCGTTTAAAAAAATTTTTGATGAAACATTTTCACAATCATTATTATTTTTTTTTTTATCAAATGTTTTAATTAATTATTGCCTAACCAGCGTGGAATGTGCAACAAAACGAAATTTTATAGAATGGTGTAATTCAATCAAGATTGTATCTCGTCATGAAGCTTCTGTTACAAATTCAAGACTCGTTATTTTCTTTTTTCAACAACACCCACAATATTTCAATAGAAAAATTCGTGCATGAAATAACAAATTCATATGGAATGCGGATGTATACATATATAATATGAGGAATGCGATCCGTGAAATTGGAATTCCAAACATTTTTCATCTATTAGGAGTATAAAATTGTTAAAAATTGAACACGAAAGAGAGAATAGAGGGAATAGAAAAAAAAAAAAAAAAATTTGCTCGGGAAGTACGAGAGAGGTTCACATTTTACGGATATGACCGGGCAGTGGTCACGGTTGGTACGTCGAAAACCAATCAACCCTCGGCAGTGGTTTGCTGCTATCATTAATAACAACCGAATTGGTCGCACACGCTCAACGAGATATGCACCAACGGCAATAACATGTTTAGATATATGTATATATATATGTATATGCATATATATAATCAGGCGCAGAAGCAATGGAGCCCGCCACTACTCGACGCGTATATCCACGACAACGCAGCCTCGAGGATATTAAATTAAATTTTATGACGAGAAATCCCGGGATAACGGTGACACGTATATGAAACACTTCCTCTCTTTTTGTTCACTTCAATACAAGAGTCGCATCCTTCGAGACCTGTGCGAGTCTTTAGTACGAAATATTAAACAAAAAAAATAGAATGAAAAAAAAAAAATGTTTAAACGTGCAAAAACGTCGAGATCAAACATAAGCAAAAATGAAGTGATAATCATCCGGAGGGTAAGACATAGTATTAAAACAAGGATGTAAATGTATCATCATTAAAAAAAATCTTGTGTCATTATGATGAGCCAATGGCTTAAAATTAAAACAATGTACATTGCCGGCGGGATCAAGACAAGATGAAAATTAATACTCATATTCGCACAACTGAGAGGATGGAAATTATCGCTAAAGAAAAAGTTTCGGAACTAACGCGAGAGGCTAGAATTCGGTTAAGGCGACTCTCGCTGTCTTTCATACGCCTCTTCGTTCTCTCTTTTTATAACTCTCTTATTCCCTCTCTCGGTCTCTCGTCTGCTATCTCTTTTTCCGTGCAATGTTCACCTCGCGTTCCCCAAAGAGATTTGCTCGCAAAAGTTTTGTCAAACAAGTTTAAATTAAATCATGTCCCTCTCTACCTCCGTCTGAGCTGTGTGCAAGTCGTAAGATGGCGTAAGGCGACTTTCTCGCACACATAGATCGCTCGCATTGCATAACCGGCCTTGCAAAACGTAATGCCGCTACTTTCGCAGCTGTTTTCACCGGTACGGATCTTTTCCCATAGCCCTTTCTATATATTCAATGCTGTATAGCTCTCGGTCTGCACAACGATTGCGGCTGAAACAAGGAGGGGGAAGATGAGCGCTCGCGGGAGGAGAAAGCTGACGGGGCGCGGTTGGGACTCGAAACTTTGTACACCAGGGTGGTTCAACCGTATGCGAAACCGTGAAATAAGGGTGGAGAGGGGTATGGTGGGGGAAAAAAAACATTCAAGAGATGGAACGGTGCAGTACGTGCCGGTGGACGTGCGCTTCCGGTAAACGGAAGCCGAGTGACATGGGAGGGAAAAAAACCGTGGAAAAGAACCGAGGAAGGGCGAAGTTGCGGATCCATCCTGTTCTCGGTTTTCACTACTGTGGCAATTCCGCTGTTGTTGCCACTGCTGTTGCATTGAAATCGTATATATATGAATTGCAAATTTCGCATACAGTGGACCAAAGTCCCGCAAAGACGATCGAAGATGCGCCATTGGATAAGGATATCTCGATCTATCCCGGCAGGGGTTCGAATATGCCGGCCAAATCTCTCGAAGCATCCACTCGATACTTGTCAGTTTCGGCGTATACAATCCCAGATATTTCCGGCAATCGATGTCGGCACTTTTTTTTTTGCTTGGGCGATACGCTTTTATTTATTTTTCTTTTATTTTTCCTATGCTGGCAAAATTTTTCTCCTCTCCCGAGGCTATGCGGACGTGGGTCGAAGCAAGTAGTCGAGTCTCGTTGTAGTCCGGCATGATATTTTTCTGCGTAAGCATTTATCGAAATGGTACTTTGTACGGCAAGTTTTCATCCCTCGTAGGAATAACGAATATTCATGATATATGCGTGTTTTTTTAACCTCTACATAAAGCCTAGCACAAAAATTCAACGTTTTTTTTTTAACCACTGACCTAAGCATCCTGGAGAGACGAAAGAATTAAAAAAAAATTTAATCCTCTTTACCTGTTGAGCTATTGTTCAACCGAAATTATATATTCAAAGAACTCGTCTGTTTACAGTAGATAATTATTCATTTGTGAAAAAAAAATTTTTTTTTAACTTACGAACAATACGCGAGTCCGGTTAAATTAACTTGAAAATACGT
>JABMBV010031854.1:0-15502 GCA_018906735.1 Mesochorus sp. PSUC_FEM 10030011
ATAAAGTAAAAAAAAAAAAACTTAAAAAATAATCGAAAATAATTCGAAGAAAAATTATATATTTTGATTATGATATTTTTTACGGATAATTATTCTCAATCATTTTATTGGGGTCATTTTTTAATTTACATTCCAAATGGAATTATTATCCGTTAATAGTTTACAAGATGAGTTTAAAACACGTTTTTATTATTCCCATAAAAACGTTACATCTATCTTTGAACATACATCAGTTTTTAAATATCATATTGTCACATGCATTGACTCTTTTGCTGCAGCTGTGCGCATATGTTCCTTTGTGTTTTAACTGTAAAATAATTGTTCTACTGACAGACTATTTCATTGGAGTGTATCGACATGCACCATATAGTTATGGGCTCTTGCTGTGTTCAGAGTACATAGACGAATATATATAACGCCCACAGATAGGAAAAGAAGTGAAATAATTTCGTAGTAAGCGTCTGGAGAAACGAGTTTGTGTTCATTCGAGGATGGTCAGCGAGTGCAGCGTACAGTGCAACGGCAGACAAACTCGAGTGACCATGACCCATTTTAGCCGATACCTTTCTCAACGCTAAACACACCATAGGTGCTTGAATGAAAAAAAAATGGCTGAGCGTACAAAGTCGTTATTCATGAATTTTTGACTCACGCACACATCGGAAGGTGACTGACGAAATACTTTTCCAAGGATCCTTATAATATCAATTATTACGATTACGATTGATTATATAATAATTCGTAAAGACATACGCGCATTTAATTTTCTTCGAAAGAATTCTCAAATAGCATGTCTTATAGTGTGTCCAATTATTATCCGTAACTGAATAATTTCTCCTTAACTTTAATTGCCAATAATAAAAAATTAATTAGTTTTCTTTCTACGCCTCAATAAATGTACACGCAACTTTCTATGGAATTCTATGTACCACTGTTGTTACGTAATTATAAACTCATGTGTTATATATTCTATGAATGATTCTATGTACACGTACTCATACGTAATCAGTTTTCCTGGCCTATTAATCGAAGTGTGTATAATGGGGCTGTATATGGGTTCTGAGAAATGGGTCATGAATGAAAGAGAGTCGAGTGCAATGGCATCGACCGACCCTGACTTATTTATCGCTTCATAAGAAATTCTGAAGCAATCTACCATTTTTTTTCAATTTTCGTATTGTGTGGTCCTTGATTTTGAGGTCCAAAATTAACGTCTGCATCCGACGAATCGTACATCTCGATTAACGGTTTCATATACATCTCTATAAATATATATATACAGATGACGATAAAAGCAACTATATGAGTAGCGTGAAGTTGTACAGACGTGTCTTGGGAGGGAAAAGTAACGGATATATAGCCTTCACCGCGAAATTCTTAGAGGTCCAGGCCACGTTACACACTGTATAGACAACTGTTGCAAGGCTCTTGATGAAACAATCTCGTGTATACTTTCTGTGCATACTAATATAAATAATTTTTATCTCGTCAAACTGGATTTTCTTGTAATATCAGATACTTAAAATGGTATCAGTAACTTTTTTTTTATATACATATACATAGAGGTCAAGATTATGAAGATCTTCGAGAAGGAAAAATCGATATAGGTATTATATGGTATTTGCTTAATGTCACTTTTCTACGTTTATGGGATTTGGTCAAGAATACTTGAGGCGATTCGACAGAACATAAGATATTACGATTATCATAATCCTATTTTAATGATGCATATGGGAAATGAATATATTTTATTAATTTACATATTTCTATAGAAGGAAAAAAAAACTGCAATGGTAAATGTGAATTATAAATTATTTTTTATTATGTCGATCACGACCGATTAGATCTTGATAATCAAAGAGGGGTTATGTACTCGTACAATTTTTCAGAGAATTTTCGATATATATGTCAACAACAATTATATTCTCGAGAAATCCACGTTTGTATGGATCAGAGGAGAGCACGATCGATTTAACGCTCTTGATTTTCCTGTTTTGCATGTATCAATTTATTCGTAGCTCGTTCTTTTGATGAAAAGTGAGTACATATTGTGATTGAGCCTAATTGTTGATTCACATAATAGAGTAACTTATAGATACGCAATGTTTGACGGATTTTATAACCCAATGCGAGGCATTGAGGGCTCGTGAATTATTCATACAAGTGCAGATAGTGAAGAAATAGTCACGGGGTTCAAGAACGTACATTACGGAAACATTATACACAGACTCGTAAAAAAAAGTATTTGTTAACGTACGATTGAAGAGACATTTTTTTTAATCCACAATGAAAATTTAAGAATCATAAAGCAGATAACGATTAGAGTTCATTTGAATAAAAATCGTTCATAATTGTTCTCCAGCCGTATAACTTTAATCTAGTAATGATCTAGTAGATGCAACTAACGATTGGAAATTATCATTCCAATAAAAAAATCTTTCATAATTGTTCTCCAACCTTACTTTGATGACTAATTATCTAATTTTTTAGTGATCAAAATAATTACTCCTGATTATTATTAATTTTGAGGTAATCTTATATTTTTTTTCATAGTTATGCTACAAGATATTTAATGGAACATTTTTTCAATCTTTAATTTTGCTAATCATGTCCTACAAATCATATCTGAGACGCAAGACTCGTGCTAAAAAGAGAGCTGCAAATTGTGTGAATAAATAGTCGATGATGAATGCACATGGCCGCATCAATCATGAAAGAATTATGACTGCGAGGATTGCCATTCTCGTGAGCATATTTTTATGCATGTATAAAGATGAGATTATTACTATAGATTTTATGAAAATACACACGATCACTAACTTGTTACTCAAATTATGGCAAAAAATCGTAAATTCGGTACATAAGTTTAATTGAAAAAATGATTATTTTCATTTCTTCGAATGAATGAATTTTTTAAGATTCAGCCGGAAATGATCATTTATTTTCATTCTCAAGAATTTATAAATGCAGAAATACAAGGTTTTTACCTTCGTCGTAAAATTCGTCGTATCCCTTGCATGAAAAAGACGAATATTAGTCACAGCATCGAAAGCAGAAGATACTCGCGCCGCTTGCATTTCGATTCCGAGTCACGTTCGTTCATTTATATGTATAGTGGATTTAATCAATGGATTTTTCAGTTTCAACAAAATCATGGAGACCACCGGCATTTTTTTAAAGATGTATTGTTCCACGTTCGTCCATTTTATATTATAAAATTATCATAATTTTTCTTGTGAACTTTATATTTGGAAATAATTTTATTTATTTGTTAATTCTTGGCCCAACACTATATAAAAGACAATAATACATGCTCATGCAATATATTTTACCGAGATGTAAATGTGACAATATAATATGTGTATGAGCATTTGTAACCACTCGAATATATTTTATTCGTTGCACCTTGAATTCTCTGCGTACGTGCGCTCGACGTTGCGGTCCATTATACATACAAAATAGGTCGAGTGTTTCCAGCAACTTCAACACTCGTGTATATATTTCTTCGAATGAAAAGAAAAGGAATAAAAAAAAAGAATTAATCGTAGGGTTCAAATATATGCTTGGATCGCTCGACCAAATAATTTTTGGCGTTCTCTTGCATGTGTACTCTTGCATATTATTCCACTTTTTTTCATTTATTTACCTTATGCCACGTGAGAATAAAAAATGAAAAAAGACATGCAATGGGTCTCGAGTGGCGAAAGCGCAAAAATTGGCTCTTGAGAAAGACACGGAAATGCATTTCGTGAGTCGATGATCCTTCGACTCTGAATCAAATTTCACTCGAATAAAACAACACGAGTTCATTTTTTTTATGACTTTGAAAGGAGCTTGCATAATATGAAAATGGAGACAACATTCTAAAAAATGATGAAAACTTAATATCTGTTGGAAAAATATAAGTTATATTTAACTGAGTTTTTTAAATAATATAAGGACACCGGTACTCAAATAGCATTACTTTATTTAATTATATTATTCAACCACCACGTCTTAATTTATGACCTTTATTTATAGTTGAAGATAAATTTTGGCGCCGAGAGGATCCCGGGTTTGCTGAAATGGTCGTGAAGGAAGCAATCGTCGTTAGGAACTTACGAAAACAGTACAGCAATGGATTGGCGATTCTCGATGGCCTGAACATGACCGTTTCGAGAGGATCCATGTGAGTTATCGATTTAAGGGATCACACAGGTTTTTTCATTGTATAATTTTATTCATTGACCGTTTTTTCACAAAAGAAATCAGCGAATTAAATTATTCCAAATGATAAAATTAAAGCAATAGATTTATTTTATTATTATTTGACAAATTTTAGTTTGTAGCTGTCGCTCGAAAATTCAGGGGCTATATTAAAAGTGGTTTTGGGAATTCCTAAAAAGGACCAAAGTTCAATGATCTCGCTTCACGATTCTGTTGACATTGCCTGCATCCAAAACAGCTACTTCAAAGTCTCGCTGCAATTCTTCGATGTAATTTTTGTTGTACCCATTCCGTTTGGCATGTTTATCGATTCTAACAAAATGTCCATCACGTATTTCTTCTTTTTCGATTTTGTCTCGTTCTTTTCTGCTGGATTATCGTGTGACAATTTCCCGAATGATTCTCCCGATTCGTTAACTGGCTTGGAGTCATTTTTCATTATTTCCTCATCAACTGTTCGGTTGGGAGTATTTTTTTCCACCTTTCGAACGTATTTTATCAGGTAATTAGATTCCTTGGGATCAGGAGTGCTTGTATTTACAGATTTATTATTATTTATTTCTGAAGAGATTTTTTTTAGACTATTTGAACCAAATCTCAACGTGGTTTCAACATCAGGAGCGACGTTCATTGTTTGATTTTTGTTATTAGTTATATTGATTGGAAAAATATTATTACTTATATTTGTTTTAATTTTCTTCAAGTCTTCATTGATACCATTATCCACGTCCAGTTTTTGTTGATTGGATTCTGAATCAATAGTCACATTGGTTGAATTATCATTTTCTTTCCCTATCAAGCGATTATCGTTACTATTATTACTCAGTAGGCTCATGGTTTTTGAGTTTTTAGCTTCGATCTGAGTGAAACTCTCGGTTGTGTTGACTAAATGATAAATAATCGTCGTAGTCTCGATATTGGTTACATTTTTTGCTACTTCGTTGTCGCCAATCGTAGTTGTACTTTCATTCTTATTTTCTTTGTCGAGGTCCAATTTCTTCGTCCGAATTTCTTCGTTCTTCGTCGTGGGGAACGCCGTGCTTGCTTCTTTTCTTGAAACGTCTCGAGTTTTTTCATGCTCAAAAGAAAAATCTTGCATAGTCTCGTTGATTATCGTCTTCATTGTTCTAATTCTTTTTTCATGATGCTCAATCTCGTTTTTGGAGAATACACGATTTTCATAATAATACTGATTCGACAATTTTTTATTAATCGATACTTTAAAGCTGGACTGATTTGCTTCCTTGACGTTTTTCACTGATTGCATGGTTTCAATTCTACTACTATGCTCACTCTTCTCTTTTTTTTTCCTTTTGAATTCCAAGTTCATCTTCGATTCGCTACTTTCGTCTTCCTGATCATCCAAGAATTCTTCTTCATCCATTTTTTCATTGTCTCGATCAATATCATTAATTTCCCTTAAAGATTCTAAAACATTTAGGATTCGATCTAGCAAAATGTTCAGATACTCTGTCATGGTTTCTGAGATAACCGATTGTTCAGAAAAACTCGTAACTATTTTAAAAGCTTCGTTCATCAAGTTTAAACATTCTTCACCTTCGGATTCAATTTTCTCGCTTCGATTACGATTGATGAGTGTATGAATATCGGCTGTATTCCATTGCAAAGTTCCCGTTTCTCTGGAAACATCAATGTTCAATGAGTGGACTTTGGGAGACTGAATTTCCGAGGAATCCATTTGAGAAGAGTCTCCTGTCAATCCATTAATTTCGGCTTTTTGCTTCTTTTTCCATTTCTCGCTATTCACGTAGTCAAGTTCAATTTCCTTGAGTTTACTTACAGCGATCACGTGAATAAGTTTAGCAAAATTTGTTACACCTGATATTGTTTTCAAACGAATATTTAAGTCTCTGATGTCGTTTTCAAAATTTGGCTTATTTCGCGTTATTTTCAGCGAATTTTTGAATTTCAATTTACCGGCCAGTACGATGGTAAAACTAACAATGAATTGCAGCGCAAGAATCACAAAAATCGATTTCTTCATCACGTCAGATGACGCTGTTTCTCGCGTGACTGAAACGAATTTCACCGACGACCAACAGCTTTATGAGTCGTGGTCTCTTGTTATCTGATAATCGTTCTCTTCATACACATTACTCGGTGAATCTACGCTTATTAACTCGGACAATAAGCGCGAGCGTAATTGCGAATTAGCAAGTTCTCATTAAAAACCGTCATCAGCACTTGAATGAAAAAAAACGCTAATTGTATTCGACAATAATGTGCCGTTGCAATTGAATTAAAAACCTAAGGAGTTTAATGGTCCAAAGCAATGGAAGCTTTCATTTTTTTGTAGCCATATAGCTAATTTTTAATCGTATAGCCAATCTTTCGAAACGATAAATTATCTGTTTGATTGACTTCATTTCACTAATTCCAACGCCTTTCGTTTCTAGTACTAAAATATATTGCGTGTTATTTCATTGATTGGTCCTAAAATTAATTTATCGCTGTTTTAATTTTAATTGTTTATGCCAAAATTAGCTATGGCCTGCTGGGTGCCAGTGGCTGTGGAAAGACAACTCTGCTCACTTGCGTCGTTGGTGCACGTAAGTTTGATAGTGGAGACATATGGGTCCTCGGTGGACAACCGGGCAGCAAAGGGTCGGGAATTCCCGGACCACGAGTAGGCTACATGCCGCAGGAAATTTCGTTAGTTGGCGAGTTCACGGTGATCGGTGCCCTGTATTATTTTGGAAGGATAAATGGCCTCGATGACGAGACTATTGGTAAAATACAAAAGTTATTTTTACCAAAAATAATCTTTCACTATAAAATAATTTTCGTTGAAAAATAATCAAGTTAATCATACTTACATAAAATAACAATAATAAGGAAAGGTATCGACCTGATATACCATGATTAATATTTTATAATTGATTCAGACAAGAATATACCAATTTGTCTGACCCGCACATTGCCATAATTTGACATCCAAAAAGCAATCATATACCGAATGATTTCAGAGGAGAAACATACCTTTCTCTCGGATCTTCTTCAACTACCACCGAGAAATCGTTTGGTAAAACACATGAGCGGTGGTCAACAGAGAAGAGTCTCATTTGCTGCTGCCCTAATTCACGAGCCTGAATTGTTGATTCTGGATGAGCCAACAGTAGGACTTGACCCCATTCTCAGGGAGAAGCAAGTACTTTTTGAATTCCTGAAATTATTATTTTCATATTCCCAGAAGCCTTCAGTAACTTTGATTTAAGATTTAATTATAAGCTTCTAATTGATAACGATTTTTTTTCAGTATCTGGAACTTTCTTGCGGGCATCACGAAAACGAAAGGAACAACAGTTGTAATAACGACACATTACATCGAAGAAACTAAACTTGCAAATAAGGTGAGTTAAACCAATAGAATTATCTTTGATAGCCAAATCTTTCCGGTTGATGTATCTTCGATATAACCGATCTTTAAATTAATTTATTTTCTTTAAAAATCAGATCGGACTTTTAAGATGCGGACAATTATTGGCTGAAGCCTCACCGAATGAATTGCTGGCCAAATTTCAATGTGAGAGCTTGGAAGAGGCTTTTCTTAGCCTGAGCCAACGTCAGAAGGAAAATCAGGAGAGAGGTATCACGACAACCGAATTTTTCGGCGATCTTGAAGAAGTCGCGATACCTCAAAACGCCGAACACTCTATCACTGAAAATGTTAGTCCATTGAAATTGGATTTCATTAAAATAAAAAAAAATGGGATTTATGAACATAAACTTTTTTTTTTCAGAACAATGTACATAATGAAAAAACAGCAATGGGATCCAAAGGACCTGAGATTGCTCGCAAAGATTTTGCTCGACGAAAATTTAAAGCTCTGATGATAAAGAATACTCTACAATTCGTTCGACATCCGGGGTAAGTAATTGAAAAACACAAAAGATTTAGATTCTCTATATAAACTTTCTTTGTAAAGGTTCAAATCGAATGCTGCATTTTCACAAAAAAAAAAGTTTTTTCAATTCCTGTAAAATTCTCAAAATTTGTGATTCATAACAGGGGAGTACTCTTCGCTTTGGTTCTACCGATCGTGCAATGTTATTTATTTTTTAACGCGATCGGTGGTGATCCAAAGGGTCTTTACATGGCGGTAATAAACAACGAGGCTGGAAATTGCGACGGCGGACGATATACCGGACGTGTTGTTTACGTGCCGGATAATTATACTTGCGACTTTGTGGATCTTAGTTGCCGATTTCTCAATGGCTTCAGTGAGGCCATAGCCGAAAACGTAAGATATATTGACAGCAAAGAAAAATATACGCAATAAACAATGCACGTGTTCGCGAGTAACGACTGTTCATAATGATCCGGGAAATGTTCATTTACGAGCTCGTTAAAGTCAAAGATACAGACGAGCCGAACTACTTTTTCCTCTCTCTTTCTCTCTCTTGAACATACTAAATCTCGTCGAATTGATAGCTATTGCAAAATCGCAATTTAAAATCCCACCACGTTTCACATCCTAGATATAATACTCTGATATATGTATAAGATGCATTTAAACTGAAAATTCTGGATAATTCAAATGATTCTTATTGCTTCGCGTCTAACGATAACAATAATAATTGTTTGACAATGCAAAAATTGATATATTTGGAATTCTTATATAATTATCGTTTTAAATAATTTCGTATTTTTCTGATAATAATAATAATAATTTAAAGATAATTTTGTCATAAAATCAGTTTTTGCACAGTGCTAAATATCTCCGATATTTGTAGAAATTTTATACGGACATTAACGAGGCAAACATAGCGGTCAAACGCGGTGAAGTCGTAGGTTCGATGCACTTTGGGAGCAATTTTTCAACAGCCCTACAAGTGAGAAGGGACCAATTGAAAGCTGCAACGGCGGAAGATATACTGGCGAGTGAGATAGAAATATCGTTAGATATGGGGAGTAAGTGTTCCATGCAAATTTCCACTATTTTATAAAATCATTTCTCAACGTTTCCGCAAAGTTAATCTTATCGCTATTTTCAATCCAGACAGACAAATCGGCCTGTACGTTGAGAAACAACTGTATCAGCGGTTCTTTGAAATTTACGAGAATATTATGCAGGAGTGTGAACTCCCGAAAAAAATTGCCGACTTGCCCATTCGCGTATGTACACGGAATATTAATTTTCTCTTGTTTTGTATTATTTAGCAGCTTTTCTTTTTTCATTCGACAAATTCATATTCAATAACGATTTAAATATTTTCCGTAGTTTGAGGAGCCAATATTTGGACAACCGGATCAAAGGTACTCAAGTTTTATGGCGCCCGGATTCATATTGACGTTAGTACTAATGATAATAAGTTAAAATAAAAAAAGTAAAATTTAACAAAATTTAATAATTTTTGTTAATATTTCAGAGTTGTATTTTTTCTTGCAACTTCAGTATGCTCCTCGATTATTATAGCCGATCGGCATGAAGGAATATGGGACCGCAGTTTGGTACAGGGTGAGTTTTATGAAGAAAATCATTAGCGCACTTTTGTATTCGTTCTCAATCTATTAACGCCTAAATATGCTGAATTTTAATTTTGTATTCAACCTTGTACAAAAATTGACGTAAAAAAGTGAAATCTGTGTAATTTTTTTTTCGAAAATACTCCAAAATTCGTCGTTTAGAGTACGGAGCATTTTTGATTATTCAATTTTTTTCTATGATTCCGATTTTTAGGTTTTTTATAAAGTATCACAAACGTGTTTTTGATATCTACATTTTAAAGTTATGGAATTGTATATGTTGATTTTAATATTTATCTAAATAATTATCTACCTGCGATCGAAATGATTCTTTTCACTTGTACGAGATTGAATGTGTAGTTAAAATGCAGAATGATTGGGTGTTAATAGGTTAAATAAATCCTGTCTGTGGACAAACAGGAAAAAATGAAGACGACCTTGTCCGTGAGTGTCAACGATGCTCACGCTGATAACTTTGGACCCCCCTGCGCGATTTTTAAGCGATCGATTGTTGTGTGATTTCAAATTGGTTTGAGAACGGTCTGTGATGCGCGACCATACGACTTCGTAAATTCGTTAAAACGACGATTAGTATGCTGGATACGTGCGACGATATGCGAGACCTCCGGGAAGTCCCCGGGATAGGCCGTGGCATACCTCTCGTTGATGGTATTGATCGATAATTGTAACGTCGGGCGATGCATCCAAACTCGCATTGCAATAATGCACACACACACATATCGCTAAATATAAACGCTAAGGTGTTAACCGAAAAAAAAAATCATAATAGCAGCGCGCAATTTATTAATCCGTATGTACATCGATGACTCGCAAATAATTCTCAAGGTTCTTCCTGATAAAATCCAAACAGGGGTGACGACCGCCGCGATCCTGACCGCCCATCTGCTGACTCAAATGACCGTAATGGTCATCCAGGTTACCGTGACTCTTGTCATCAGTTTTCTTCAATTCAATCTCGAATGTCGTGGATCCATGGTTACGGTAACGTCGCTCGTTCTTCTCGTTGGAATCTGTGGAATGTGCTACGGTTTTCTCATATCCGTAACGTGCAGCTCTCACACGGTTGCTAATTACATATCCACCGGAAGTTTCTATCCCGTAATATTACTATGCGGTAAATGCATCTGATAACGTATTCTTTTTTTTTATTCCAAGGAATTTGATATTTTTTAAAAATTCTATTGACATTTTTCAATACCATTTTTTATAAGTTTTAAACAATATGGTTCAACTGCATAATTGTCATTTTTATTTGAAAAAATTATTCAGACTTCTACTTACTCAAATACGATCTTTCATAAACATTTTACAATTACTTTTAAGCAATTTCAAACATGATTTTTTTTTTTTTTTATTAACAGGATGCATCTGGCCAATCGAAGGAATGCCACGAGCTTTGCAGTGGTTGAGTTTCGCACTGCCAACGACAGTACCGGGGATAGCACTTCGTGGTCTCCTCGACAGAGGATACGGTGTCAATGATCCAGATGTTTATAACGGATTCATTGTAGCTACAGTGTGGACGATGGGTCTCATTGTTCTCTGTTTCTTTCGTCTTCGATCAAAAGCCGCGTGATCCTCCGATCGAGTTCGATCGTTTTTCCGTCTCGTTATACTTTTTTTCTATTTCGTTAAAAATGTCAGAATTTCATGCGACAGTTCTTGAAACGAATCAAACGCATAGGGAGTGCCTTCGAAACAGGGTTATACAGTGTAAGAATTCGACGAGAAAACAAATGGTCTTACCTCAACGAGAAACATACTCGTCAAACGTGATTCAAAAATATGTTTCGTCTACGTAGATTCCACAGTGTTATTATAGTATACTTTTGCACAGTTTACATAAATATGCAAATTCACACGTGCACACGAAACACGGAAACGCTGGTTGCATAAAGAGAGACATGTATATTATTCGTGATCACGAAATGTCAGAGTAGAAACAATCCATTATTCTTCTAGTCAAAGGCCGCGATGTTATACGTGTGTGCATGTGTGTGAGAGGATAATATATATACTTTTTTTTTGTCATTTCTGACGAGAAAAAAATTGTTTAATTTTTTTCCTCGTGTACAATGCTCTCATTGTCGTAAATTAATGGAAAATTCTTCAGTAGCAATGCTTGTGTGCATTTTATATATCTGGTAACTAATTCGTTAACGAATTACGTGGGAAATGAGATTTTAGTAATGTAATCAGAAGAGAAAAAAATGTATTGTATCCTGCGTGAAAATCTATGCTATAATCTATATATGTAAGAAACGATTTCTTGAAAAAACACGTATCTTTTAATATACGTTACAGATTTCATGAAAAAAAAAAATTACTATTGCTATACGATTGAAAGGTATGTGAAGTATATATGAAAAGTAAATATATTTTCTGTCCGTATATTGCGGATTGAAGAATTCAATACAAATCTGATTGATTCGAAAAAGTAATTAATAGGTCAACAATATTTTTGTGGAATCAATCGAATTTTCATCATTAATCTTTTTTTGGATATTCTATTTTATCAAATGTGTGAAATTTTTTTTGAAATTCTATGTCTTTATAGATAATAGATATGTGTTAGAAGTAGTGAATGATCCCACGGGTTTGGAGCATTCTACAGTTTCTACGAGTTTAATCTCCGGAATTTATCATCACTCTAATGTTTAATTAACGTGTGTAAATAAATTATTTAAAAATCTATCGGAAGGGAAATGACCACAATGAGTTTGACATTGATGAGATAATTTGATCATATATTTCTTGTTTTTTTTTCTTCTCTCTTCTCAGGTGGGATACATTTTTTTCATAAATACTTGGTACAGACTCATTTATTGTATAGATATACGGTGTGCTGTCTCGATGATTTAATGTACAAACATATATAACATATAAACTATATTATTGTATAGAGCAATTCAACACAAACGACCAATTTTATTTGCGGTACGTTATAACACGATCAATGACGTTTAGTTATATTTTTTTGCAATTTATAAGGATCCAAGCGAAATGAAGAATAACCTCAGAAATCGAAGATGCTTATTTTTCGTTGTATAAAAATGTTATTCGTTATTCATTCATATACGATGGATATAAATTTTGTTTTTCAATAACGTGGTACACCACTACCGTTTTATTTTATTTGCATCAAATAAATAAAAGAGATCACAATATTGTTCACGAGGCTTCATGAAAAAGACGAAAAAATAAATGCAACGAATAAATTCGTTACTTTTCAGATACTTTCGTTTTTACGACAATTTTTCATGAAACTGTATCGTTCACAATAAGAAGTGCAACAAAAATTTTAATATGGGAAGATTTTTCTTCCAACGTATTTTAATATTGAACAAGTCACGAGATAAATAAGTAGATTATCTCATTTTGATTCAAAGATGGTCATCTTCAGCGGGGAATACAGAATACATTGCCTGGAATTTTACGGAAATATGTTCTACAGGAGTTCTATGCATTATATTTTCTTTGCGCTCTCTCTTTCTCTCTCATACCCACTATTTTACTTTATAAATAAAATTATTATTTTTTGATACTATCGTTTTAATATCTGTTATCCTCTCTTCCTAGGATCATCGCATGTTGACGCAATATTTTTTTTTTCATCACACGCACGGTCTCTCTTTTCGAGAAGCATACGTGATATATTTACACAATTGATTCATTGAAAAATATTTTGACAATAGATGAGCAAAGTTGAAAAAGGAAAATGGTTGATTCTTGTTAGATAAAAGTCTTTTTTGACATTACAAAGTTGCAAAAAGATGCAATTAGTACCGCGGATGTCCAGCTAACCACGGATTTAATAGGTATCAAGTAGCGAGTTGAATATATTTTTTTATTCGTTATGTTTCACGTTTTACGTGTATAACTCATACTTCGAATTTTTCCATTCCATCATCACTCTTCATAAAACTTTACACTTCTTTTTTTCAATATACAAAATTAATCATCCCACTCCCAGTTCTTTTCTTTTTGTTTATTATTCTTATAGTAAGAATCCTTTCATCCTTTTCACGAAAAATTTCGTTATTGGTAACGAAAAAAACCTGCATCTCGTTTGATATCCTCGGGACATTCCATCAATTCTTTTATTCGGACGAAAAGTGATAGATTTCATTATCTCAGAAATTTTTTACTTTTTGTTTCAAGGTACACGAAGAATTATATTTAGGCTGCAAGTGTAAATATGGAAAGAGATCGTTTTTTTTTTCGAATTTTCTATCAAGTAAACGGCTATTTTATTATTCGAGTCCGTTTTATCACACACAGCAATCAATATTAATGATTGGCACTATTCAAACAATAATAATAATAAAAAAAAAAATTTCGAAATAATATTTTGATAAAATTATGATTACAGATGATGAATTATTGTCGAAATAATTAGAAACGAAAAAGATAATGTGTTCGAAATGGGTTATTAATTGTTTGAAACAAAAAATGGTTATTTTTATTCTCATAATAGAATTTTTTTTTGTTTTCCTTTCATTTGAATAGCGGCTATGTATCGCTGCGCCAAGCTACGAAACTAAAATTATTATTCGCTTGTTGCTGTTGCGCTGTTGATTATTGCAATATTCGATGCGAAGTTGTAATCGATGTATTGTTGTTGTTGGTATTAAAAATTTGGGCATTCCCGGAGACCTTTGTGTTAACATTCGTTATAGCAGCGTTACTAACAGCGCAATTGGAGTTATTAATACTACGACTGTTGGTAGCGTGGTTAAATGTATGTTTAGCAGTAAGGCAGGAGCCGCATCGGATGGGCATGGGACGAGCAGCAACGAGACAGTCAACTATCTGTCTTACAGTAGGCATGCAGGTTTTGCTGTATCCTGGAAAACACACATCACATGCCGCATCAGAAATCGTACCAACCACGGTGACCTCTTCGCGAAAATCAGAAGATAAAATAATAAATTCATCAAAAAGCTAATGATAGAAATTTGGAAAAAAGTCCATTGGACAAAAAAAGCATTATCTCCAATTGAAATTTTTTTTTAACACAACAATTTTCAATGTTGAATTGATAATATGCATTTTTACTCAAATTATATTATAATTGGAAATATTATTTTTAGTTTTCATCGTCATTGTTAGTCCAAGTACCAGTTATTTTTCTACTATGTAAATATGAGGTAAACCATAAGATTGTCGAGAAGAGATCATGATAGCAAGAGGTTGGAGAAAAAATGTAAAAAAGAAAATGAAGACACCCAAACAACGAGCACATAGCACCCATATAGTTAAATAAAATGTTAATTATAGTTCGAAACGACAGAACCTAAGACCATGGTTCGTGGTTCCGATAAAAAAGCACACTTCTACATTGTCCTGCAATTCGAAAATGTGAGTATTTTTTTGTATTCGAAATAATATTACTGAAGAGTAAAAACAACGTTTCAAAATATTGGATGATTCTTTTCTTTTTTATCAAAACTAAGCTTGAAAATATTCATATAAAATTGTACGTAATTATAATAGCGAGATCCCATGTTGAATATTGAACGAAATTTAATTGCAGAGTTAGTCTTTCAATGGAGTTTGTGAGTAAAAAGATTAAAACGTAATAAAAAAGCTAGCGTTTAGAGCCCCGATAACGCTTTTCTGCCCCTTCGACCGGAAGAATCTTTAATAAGCCAAAAATTTTAGAGAGCGCATAATACCGTGCACTAAGAAAAATAAATTCATACGGGGATAAGAGCAGTTCTATCGCAATATCTAAATTGCAACTTGGAAGCTGAAGGATTATTTTTTATCTTATATATTTTTTTT
>JABMBV010031964.1:0-15501 GCA_018906735.1 Mesochorus sp. PSUC_FEM 10030011
ACGTGCGTAAATTTATACCTATATAAATCTATATATATATATGTATAGCGTTTGCGGGATAATAGGTAATCTCGCACAGTTATCTTCAAAATTAGCAAAATTCAATTTCTTCGTCTTTCATCCCCTTTTCGCTTGTTCGATTCATTTTCATTCTCTCTCTTTCTCGCTATCCACGTTTTTCTTTTTCAATCTCGTACCAATTTCGACGGAACCTTTGTACTCATATGAACTCATCGTTATTTCTAGCTTGACTCAAACATAATTGAAATGAAAACGTTTAATAAATTCTGATCGATATTATGGTTTTTAATGCAAGTAATAAAAAATATTTTCCAGAAAATAGGCCATTTGATAATCATTTAACGAAATAGAACCCGAGTAAGCGCGTGATTCTTTGATTGAACGTCTGTGGCATTTCATCGTATACGAAATATCTCATTCCGATTGTACCTTGAATTTTCCTCGTTGCGATGATGAACGGAAATAGGAGAATATATAGAGGGTACAGTAAATTTTGCATAGTATACAGGGTGGAGCTTTGGCCATTTCTCATTGACAATTCACCAAGTGTACTGAGGTTTTGTGTACATCTAGAGTACACGAAACCTCACAATTCTCTCATTGTGTGAATTTCCCATGAGCTTTTGTACTGTTAAATTTTAACAATAAAAAAAAAACACAATCACTTTGATTTTTGATAGAGTTATGAATTTTTGAGATTTCGGATATCCTTTTCTGGATTTATTCTGCTGATAAGAGATGTTGAAGGAATTTTTATTCAGGCGCAATGTTTTATGCGCTTTTGTGCACTTTATAACCGGATTGCTAAACATCAGTGGATCCAAGTATACAAGCCAGCTTCGGGGCAAACTCGCTCATTAAAAATTCCACGAACTATCCTTCCACGTCACGTATTAACCATCCTACAAGTTTCTCCTCTCTCCTGACCACATAGCGAGAGAAAGAGAGAGATAGAAATTTGAGGAAGGGGGGGGGGCGGCAGCAAGAAACAAGATTAATCGTCGTTGCAATTCTGACGATCTCATACGTTTTACAGCGGGCTCGCCGAGCGTACGAAAATCATACATAGTATACATTGAGAGCATAGTGCGCGTGAACCGGAAGTCAAAAGCCTTGCACGAAAAGCCGAAAGTGCCAGAACACTGCTATGCAGGATCTTCCTCGGCATCACTCGGGCTTTCATAAATTTACTGAAGACGCTTTTTCCCCTCTTTTCTTTTTCTTCTTTATGGTACCTTAATGATCTCACACGAATCCCCCATCATGGATTAATTGAACAGAAAAAAGGAGCTTGAATTGAATTATTGCTCGTGTCTCCTTGACACTTTTTTTTTCATCGATAAAAGGGTCTAATTAATGTCTCTTTAATTCTGTTAAATTTTCTTTTTACTTCTACATTATTTTTTATTCAATTTCATAATTGAAGTTTTATGAAGATCTTTTTTTTTATCATAAATTTGAAAGGGAGAATATTTTTTGAGGCAGTGCGAATTGAAAATGTTCGAATAAATCATAATATACAGAGTTAAATTACGTTACATTTTTTGGTTATCTAAGGGCGTTTGAGAACAATAATACTATTGTGTCAACGTTTCTTGCGATTGACGATAAAAAGGAAGGAGAATGAAATCATAAAATCGACATTTTTGTCGAAGCGTATATAGAGGTCATGGCGCAGACTATGCTGTGTACGATGCTTGAGCCTGATAAACTCGTTAAAATCAACCCCTTCGTCTTTCTCGTTATCTCTCTCTCTCTCGTTTTCCGTTGAATTAGGGAATGGCCGGGGCGGCGAACGTCAATTACGGTATACGTGACAGGAAAACGAAGAAATTACATATCGTCTATCCTTCTTCCTCTCTTTCTCGCTCCAACTCTTTTTCCGCCCTTACCTTTTTTTTTAGCTAAATGAAAAAAAAAGTTCTTCAATTTTCTACCGTCTGCAAGTTTCTGGTGTGTGCATGTACGACATCGTTAAAGTAACGCAAATTTATTCTGCCAACTTTTCGGGGTGTTACCACCGTTTCCCTTTTTTCCCCTTCGCTGTCGATACAAGCCCGCAATAATTCACGAATGAAACGCGCACGATATTGGCAAAAGCTTGGCTTCTATGCCGGAACTCACACGTCATGCACACATCGTACGATAGCGAACCAAAGGTTGTAGTCAGAAAATTTTTAACTTTAAAATCGCACGAGTTACGGCCTTTTGTTTGTTAACATTCGATCGACGTTATATATTATATATATGTGTATCGTTGTCGAAGATGCTAAAGGGAGATTTGAAACTTTCGAGTCGGGAAACACGCTCGATATGTGCCTGTAACTCCCGAAAGCACTTCCCGGACCCAACCGGAAGTAATTTACGTTACGGAACTCTCGGAGAGAAGGCTTTTATATTTTTTCTTTCCTCCTAAGTGTTCACATTAGCACAAAGATGCATTTTTTCAATTTTTTTTTTTTTTTTTTTCAAGTACAAAGGGAGGAGTGAAGGAGTAAGTGAATTGTTCAAGATTAATATCATTATTATCGTTTTCATTTTTAATTGAAAAATTCTCCTACGTGATTTCATGTTTAACAATTGTGCTTCACATCGAAATGGACGAGAAGAAATTATGCGGTAGGAGATGAGAGGAATGTTTTAGCGATCTTCTTTTTTTTTTTTAACCAATCCCCATCGATATTCCAGAATTCTTCAACAATTTATCACGAAAATTTTAGATTATCACTATTATTTCGCCCAGCAAAAACCAGACGGCATATATATATGTGTGTGTGTGTGTGTATATATATAAGTATCACTATTTCATATATATGTATATATAGTAAATTTTATTTATTAATTGACACAGACTACCGCGTATGGAATATGTGTATATATTTTTTGCTGAAGAAAGAACGTACCCACACGCTCTTTTTTTCTAATTCCTTTTCTCCCTTTCTTTCGTACATTTAATTTGTGTATATATATATGCATCTGTCGGTGAAATTTGTATGAATGGTGATTTTTACGAGTGCAACGATGCGTGTGTGTCGATCGGAGTGTGATCGGAAACGGGAAACGAAGCGTTTTGTTTCTGTATACTTTTTTTTAAATAACTGTAAAGCAAGAACATTAATCACAACGCATCGGTAAGTAAGTTTGCCTACGTATACGGTAGCTTTATGAAACTTTTGTTCACATTGTTTTCAATTTATCATCGAATTTTTTTCTCGACAAAAAAATGTTCTTTAAGAGTAGTAAATCGTGGGATGCCGATCAAAACTTGTCCATTTTTTTCCACATCTAAATACATGACTTATATATTATGAAGGACTAAATGGCATTATTATTTCGTATATCGGTAACGCATAAAAATGACAATAGTTCCTATGAATCTTGCTCATTTTCTCATTTCTTTGTAATATCCGTATAAATAATATATATAGTGACGTTAATAATAATGGTGATAACAAATTCGTCATTAGGCGCCATAGAACTCGGTTCATATAAAAGTGAGAAATGGTTTCGGTTGGTCTTGTGTATTTCCCCATTTTCATTCTTCTCTTTCTTATTATTCCAAGATCCTAACTCTCGTGGATGGGTTGTTCACACTCTTTTTTTTCAACTGTGTACATCGATAAATGAATAAATGTTTCAGTCTTTTCCGTTTATATTCGCATTTTAGAATGATCTCTCTCTCTCTCTCTCTCTCTCTCACTCTTTATTAGTGTTATTCAAACTCGACTCTGATGCTCAGCCACGAATTTACAACACTTTATACCTATATAGATCTTGAAATTGCCCAAGTGCACTCTGTACAAACGGCTTCCATATAAATTGATTTATGCGAGCTCACGAAGAACTTTTGCACCCGTGATCTAATCGACGTTTCTCTCGGGGGCTAAAGTCAGGGAAAATTTCAGAGTGCCGGCATTCTATATATTTATATCATAAATCCCCCATTATGTGACAATGTGAAAATCTTTGATGAAAATTTAATCAAGGTGAATAAAGTTAATGGAAATGTGCAGCGATAATTGACCGACTCCTTATTCCTTTACACAAAGAAAACAATACAAATTTGACAATATGCGTTGAACAAAAAATTTATAAACAGCAATATAATAAGAATTTATGTTATAATAAGTAAATTACGAAAAAAAATAATTTGCTGATAACCAAAATAAACCTAAGGTCGGAAGACGAAGGAGGTTTATTTTATTACATGCATTCTTTGCTCTAAGGTTGATTATTGGCTCTAATTATCGGTTATATTGATCCAGGCACGTCGCAAAGTTATCGGCGTGGCACATGAATAAATCCTACAAGGATTTCGTGAATCTCATGAATAATAATATCCAACTTTGATAATGGAACGTGGAAGGTGGCCCCTATCTTCTTTATTCATTCAACGGGAATAAGTCCAGGGCGAAGGATATGTTCCGTTCGATAAGTGGGTTTGAGAAAATTGATCAATCAGTGCGACTTGATGAAGCAGTTTTGAAAATTATCGGTTCTTCTTTAATACCAATGTCAGACCATAAGAATTTTTTAAAACATTTTTACACTTATTTCTTTTCAAAACAATAACAAGAAGACTTGGGAAATATATATCAGCTTCCCAAATGATTTTTGAAAAATTCTCTCCTGGTAATGGTTGCTGCTGGAATGCAATTATTTTTCGGACTGAAGAACGAACAAGTTTCTTTCTCTCTCTCTCTCTCTTTCTCTCTTGAATCGTCCTGTAAATTGCCCCTTTTGTATGAGCCTACATTCAGGTCACGATGATGAATGAGCTAGCATGAGGGAAAATGAAATTGCGAATGCAGGCATCTTGAAAGTGCTGGAAAATATCTTGGATGCATGTTGGTTATTGCTGAGACATTTGAAATGTATTTGTAACGCCGCATCTGAATTTCATTCTAAGATAAAAACTATCGAATTCAATGTAAAAAAATTTTCGCTTTTTTCAACATCTTTATAAGATAACAAAAAATTAATTGCATCTTAAAATCGAGTTTTACTTTGTTTTACATGCGCCATATCTGATGATATCCATATGAGGCAAATTTGTATTTTTTGTGATAGCCTCAATGACTTCATAACTTTCCCTTATCCACGTTGTTCACAATTGGAAAAAAGAGGTGAACACAGCTGCCATCCAGTCTCGTATAAATCACGAGCCATTTTTAATCGCCATTAGCAATACACATTCATTTTTTTTCACGCTTTGTTTGTTTGTTTTTTTTTTCAAATTCTCTCTATTATCGACCCAACACCAAAGATAAAAGCACAATATTTTATTTTTTTTTGCTTTTTAATTATTTTTTTTCTTTTTTATTATATAACCTACATTTAAAAGTACGAACGCTAGTAGCTTGCAAGTCTTTAGATACGGAAGCATTTATGTACTTGGGGTTTTTTTTCTCCATTTTATGGTTTCCTTTTCTTATTTCTTACGGAACCCTCATTTATGTCTCTCAAAATCGCTTATCGATAATTGTATACTCGTAAATCAACAATATATGCCAAGGAGCATACTTGTAGGTCTTGCACGTGACCATGCAGCAGGAATTTCGATGCGATAATGACGGGGTAATTAGCGCTGACAAATTGTTTCCTTGAAATTGTTTTTCGTGTAGGTTAGGTTATTACTTTTTTTTTCCTCTTTACCTTCAACTAATGTTTGTTTCATTGGACTCGCGAAAGATTTTGGCTGTTTCGTTTAAACTTCAATCAAAATCATTGGAAGTCCTTGATTCCCTTTAATTCGGCTTGTTGCACGCAGGATTTCCGGCCGAGTATAGAAAACTCTTTAGCAAGTAAATTCGCGATGTGGGACAGTCTTTGGAAGTTTTCTTTTTCCTTATGATGAGAGACAAAGGCTTGCATCAATGTCTTCAAAACCATCGTTATCATTTCATTTTTGGTCATATCAATGAATAAAATGTATATACACATAGCATTATCGATATTTTTATGGGATTTTCATGTTTCTTTATTTTTATTTTTTTCTGCGAGTGCTTTTTGAGTATTGTCTACATTAATACTGAGCACGATTATATGACGGAAACGTCTTCACCCAATCCATCCATAAAACGAAAATTCCTTATGGCTTTTATATAGGTATAATTGTATGTGTGCTATCAACCCTAACATTATATAATATCGTCCTCTATTTATAGTATTTTTTTTCTTTATTATATTATTGACTCAGTAAATTCTGCGTCCTTGTCTCGTTGTTTTCCTTTTAATGATCAGATTCGTGGTTTTTATATACGTTTATCGTTTATTGGAATAAACTATACAATCCACGATGAATTTTCATTAAATGCGTTGATGTGTGAGCTTGATCGAATTGATCAAAAGAATCTTCTTAAAGTTCATTGACATCATGCTCAAAATTCTTGAGTTTTTCACATTATAATTCAACGCTTACAATTTTTGGATATGTTTCGAATAACACGCATATCTTTCTGATAATTATCCTTGTGCCATCATAGTTATTGTGGGAAAGAAATCATATGTATTTTCTCTCAGATGTGTGTTCGATAGTTTTTTTCTTTTCATCGATATGAACCCTTCTATATATGAAATTTAAATTTTGTTTGCGTTCATTTTTTTGTGATGTATTCAAATCCTTAAGATAACACTTTTTCGATGTGTACGAAATGTTAGATCCATTACTGATGAGTAACTGAGCGAAAAATATTCAATACGTTTGTGATTTTGATGATTCCTTAGAGGCCGATAAAATAGAATGAATTAGTGACCATTCAAAAAAAATTGAAGCATTTCCCCAATGGATTTAAAAACAGAAAACAATGGATAAACAAATTATTAGAGTACAAAAAATTTCATTAAATAAAAACTAGATAATTTTTTATCGGAGTTTCTTCGGTCCAAGTCACATTAAAGCCGCAACAAAACGATTGGTTCCGCCTGTCCTCTTTCAGCGAAGACCCTCTTAATTTGCGGTTGCGAGCCTCAGGGATTCCTTTCCCATCAACGTCAGGTTTAATTAATTCGCGGACCGTATAACCAACAACTCTGCCCGGGATTCTAGGCAGTAAGACGTTATAAACCATCGCGTTCTCCCATGAATTCCCGGTGAAAATAGCAACAACTCAGCCTGGATCGCTGATGGTAAAAGCTTCGCGCTCCCAGTCCCCCCTTAATCTTTGTGGGTTTGCTGGTTGTTATGGAGAAGACAGGCGTTTAAATTTTTACACGTAAAAATACTAAGGCCGAATGCTTGTCCCTCAATGCGAGTGTTTCGTTTGAGATTGATCGGTCTATCAGAGAAAATTAAAAAAAGAACGTTAGCATTTGGACAAGAATTTTATTAAATGCTATCAAAATTGTAACATAGAAAAAGGATCGACCCAAAATCAGAAATAATCAAAACGTTCGCGACTGTTACGGAGTAATAGTCAAAGACACAATAATTGAACAAGTTTCACTCAGGTTCATCATATCTCTTTGACGATGCTGTGCACTATCAGCTTGGAATTTCCGATAATAGGGAAAGTTTTAAGCCCCGTATAATGATTTGTAATATGCATCGATGAAGTTGTAAGATTTTGAAAAATCGTACTTTACATTTAGCTACTGGTTCTTTAATAGAGCTAAAAGAGTTTTCCTTTAAATTTTCTTGTCAAACCATTTTCGCATCGATTTTTACATTATGATTTGTGTATATGTGTATAGGAAAAAAAATCATATGCGTATTTTGTATTCAGGATAATTCTCAATACTTTTGAGAGGAACGATCGTTAGTTTCTCAATTGTACGAACATTTTTATATTTATATATTTCACCATAATGTCTTACCGTCATAGCATCTTCAGATTATCTATAAATTAAAAATTGACTAATATCTTCATCGTTATGTTAACATACCTACAATACCATCCTATAACACCAGTGTGCAAAAGAGCGCGTTACAAATAACGCGTCACTGTGGACCAGCAAAATCGCCATTTTTTTTTATATTAACATGCCAATAGCAAAGTCGGACCCTCACGTTCGCATATGCTTCTATTGTACGCTGTTTTGTTAATATTATTGACTTTATAGTGAATATTTTTATGATTTTTGTATTGTTCATTTTTTCGCTGCTATCAAATAGCAGTTTTTCTTATAGCATAATATATTCTATGTTGAATATTTAATGACTTACTTTAGTAAGATTAATCTTTTATGCGTTTACTGTTATTTCTCTTTGTTACAACATTGTTTTTCATAGGACATATATAGTGTATTCGAGATTACGGGGGATTTTCGATTAGTTACGAACGATAGTTAAACTTTCGGACGTTGTCTAGAATGGACATTACGCTTACGGTATTAAGATCATACAATCATCATCATAAATTGGCTGGAATGAATAATAATACAGAAATTTATGTACCATAAGAACATATGAATCATCGGTACAAAAACTTCCGTATTTGGTCAATCTTTTGCATCGTATAGCAATTATTTTCATCGCACTGTCATAGATGCAATGAAAAAAATTGTTAATACAAATCAACATTTTTTTTGTGTAAATACAAAAACTAGAATTTCCGCCATCCCCCGAATTTCGAATACACTTTACAGAGGTTTTCGTGTCCTCACTTGATCATTATACTCACTGCCGCAGGTGGCGGAGGAATAGTAGTTTCCTTGGTGGTCGCAGCATCTTCCACCTCCTTGAGTTTTTCCTCAGCTTTTCGTTCTTTAAGAGCCTTTAGAAGTTTCCATTTGGAGCCAGGTGGTCCAGGACTTATTTGGCCTTCTTTGAGCGTAGTATCAGAACTTCCGCAGGACGATGAGTCGATTTTGATCTTTGGAAGACTCAGCGTAGCAGTGGTACCAGTTTCTGCGCTACCAGCACCTTCGCGTTCGCCTTCAAGGACAGTGCTTTCAGAATCCCAGGCCCCGGGGATACTGACTGAGACCTCGCTAGGTGGTACACTTACGCTACCTTCGCGTGAGAGTGAATCCGAGCCTTGAAGTAGCCTGTCGCCGTGACGTAAAGTCGAGCCAGCAGAGCTTCTCCGGGATTGTTCTTCCTCAAGGTCCTTGTGCAACAACTCATCCTCCTCGAGTTCATCCATCGAGTGAACGGGGCTATCGGGTCCAGATGTTTCACCCGATGATCCTTCCTCCATCGTGATAACCTGTAGCGTTTTTTCTTCTTTCTTAACCTCTTCCTCGTGTGCCCACGTATGATAGTCTGTCACCCTGGCAAAAACAGCCTCGACCGTTTCGGCGTTTTTCATTTTAGGGACAGGCCTGCCAGTCAGTTGCGCATCGTGATCAGCATAACGCCGATCTTTTGACAGTGTTGGTATGGTTCCATTGATTCTTACTCCTCTCGGCACTTCGTCTCTTCGTAATTCTCTCTTGAGATCTTCGTCTTTTGGCTTCGCTTTCATTCTGAGTTCTCTCAGAACAAACGACATTCTTTCTTTAACGTCCTCATCGGGCTGATAAGGTTCCGTTCCTTCGGGTTCCTCGATCAATACCTCACTCATGTCTGGTTCAATCTCTGACTGTCTCTCCAGTTCTTGTAATTTTCGCAACTCATAACAGTACCACTCATCCTCAGAGTCAATGGAATCCTCAGTGCTCTGTCTCCTCGATGACACTCTTGAGGTGCTTCTATAAGAGTGTGTGCTTCTGTTGTCCTCGTCACCTTCGCCACTTCTCGAGCCACCCCAGGGAATCTCTAGTGACTGTTGATGCCTTGGCAAAAATCTCGAGCCACTCTGCGTGTGACCTCTGACACTAGAAGCCGAAGGGCTGCCTTCCGAAGCTGGTGCTTCTTCAGATATACTCGTTACCAATTCCGGAGGCTTCGAGCTTCCTATTCTTTCACCCTTCTCTGATACTGTGTCTTCTGGATACTCTTGATTGGCTTCCAGACTCAGTGGCTGATCATCCTCGGATTTTCTGTCGATACTGCTGTCTTCATTCATGACCTGATCATCTGATACTGTCGATGACTGTCGCTGTCTGAATTTTCCAAGAGCTCGGGACACTGCAAATTCCATACTGGAACCACCCATGAGAGCTACGCTCGGCAATTTCGGCGCTTTCTCATTGGGTGCCTCATCCGAACTGCCTGTCGAACGTTTAATATCGCCAACAGTAGGGAACATTGATGTTGATCCACCAGAACCAGAACCCGTACTCTTACCCGAAGCCTCCTCTTCCGCACCGCCCAGATTGTCTGAAAGCTCGTGCTCACTACCTTCGGCCTTTCTTTGCTCTCTTTCCTTTGCCCAGTTCTCCTGAGCTACCTGTTGTTGAAGCTGTTCCTGATGCTGTTGAATTTGTTGTTGAAGCATCTGCTGTTGTTGTTGGAGATGTTGTTGTTGTTGTTGCAAATAATCTTTCTGTTGTTGAAGGCTCGCTTGCTGTTGTTGTTGTTGTTGCTGTTGTTGTTGTTGTTGTTGTTGTTGTTGTTGTTGCTGCTGCTGCTGTTGTTGCTGCTGCTGAGGTGACTGAACACTTTGCTGCGGCATTCTTCTCTTAGTACTTGTTCGAACTTTTGCGAAAAATGGTGGATCTTGATTAATATCTGACATAACGCTGTCTTCATCCTCCGAAAGACCACTCTGTCGTCCACTGCTCCACTCAGTTTCTGATTGTTCTGGATCCGAGAGCGATGCCGAGTGATGACTGCGTCGTTTAGCTTTTTGCAGAATACCCGATACGGTCGAGACCAATGTGTGTTTCTTTTTCTTTCTGGTGGCTTGAGATCTACCACGTCCTCTGGCAGCAGCCATTTCTACAGCGGATTTCTGTTGTGCAATGGCCTCCGGTGGCATGTCTAAATCTTCTCTTCTCACTCCGCCAGGCAATGATTGACTCCTGTGTCTCTTTGTCAGATGAAGATCAGGCAACCAATTACTCATCGAGCTCATCGCACTTTTTAGTGAAGCCCCCCGCCTTACCTTCTTCGGCATTTTAACCTCTTCATGATCTTTTATATCGGCTGATATGCTGATATAACCAGATTGCGATACTATGACACTTGAAGGATCGTAATAATTCCCTTGTTGATTTTGTGATTGTGCGCTAGCCGGTCTGCTACTTTCTTGATCCTGTATATATTGATGTTCCCGTTGCCACTGTCTCTGATAACCATCGCTCAATTGTGCACTTTCGGAGCTTGTCAATCGTTGATTGTACGGTTGATACTGTTGCTGATAATTTTGTGGATAATTCTGTGATGAATAAGCTTGGTGATATTGATGGCTTTGATAGGCCGGCGGCTGGGGGTACCTTCGGTCCGTGTAGGGGCTTTGTGCGTAACTACCATCCGAAGTGAGAGACCTTATACTCGAAGACGTAGAATCGTGAGGTATTTGACCCTCCATAGAACTTAACCAGGACGAACTTTCATTCGTCTCTGTACGTGGAAGATTTGCACTAGTAGGATAATATGACAATGCATCCGTAATGTTTCCAGTCGGAAACATGGTGCGATACATTGCATTTTTGTAGCCCTCATGGTTTGTCATACCTTCGCCATATGACATGGCTCTTGTGGGTTTTTTACCAGCATGAGGAAAATTCGCTGACATAGTTGCCTCAGCATATTGCAAGGCATTATATGCTTCCTGATAATTAGCGTACTGATCGGTCGATTCAGGTTGGAAGTCAGATCTAAAACCATACGAGCCCGAACCACTTGTGTAAACACTTGTTATGACATGTTGACGATTACTGCCAGCGACTGAATAAATTGCTGGCTGCTCAGAGCGGTTAAGAAAGTCCGCAGTACCAGGTGGCACCATATCGTAAGTATGCTGTAGGCTTTGTTGTCGGGTACGTTTCTTGGGGCTCTGGCATGTTGTACCCCCAGGCGCCGGTGGTGGTACAAAACTGTAATCCTCTTTGGAAGCTGGCGACTTGATGGACGTGAAAGGTGGCATATGATTTGCAGCAGTAGGATATGAATGGCTCGTTACTGTAGCCGTAATATTGCCAAATGCATCTCTTCCCTCGGGTATATCATAGAGAGGCTCTTGAGTCATAATTTGTACGTTAGCAGTCGTTGTCGTTGCAGTTTCGGGAAGTGGAGGAATCGGACTTGCTGTTCTCATAGGTTGTGTACTTGACATAAGGGCGGATCGGGCATGATCCATCGAGTACGAGGTGAGCATTTTTGTTATCGAACTCTTAGGCGAACCAGGCGATTTTTCCAAGCTACTCCAACCACTCATGGACGAAAGACCGGAATCTGACTTGGCAGCTACTATATTAGCGTTTGAAGGTTTTACCACATGTTTCGGTGAAACTCTTGGTGATTTAGGTGAATGAGGTGTGCGTGGACTTAATCTGCCCTGTTCCAAAATCGCCATTTTCTCAGAATTTTTTAAGAAACTTGGACTCTGAGCACGCTTCGTTTCAGACTCTCTTTGTTCAACAGTTGGCATCAGAAAGGCGTCTGTCGAATCACGAGGTGCCGGTGGTGGTGGTGAACTTGGTGACGGACTAGGTGGCGTTCTGCTTTCAGGAAATTCGAAATTTAGTCTGGCAGCACTACCAAAATAACCATCCCGACGAGTTCTAAGACTCTGTACGCTATGGACGCTATGGACGCTGTGAACGCTGCCTACCGATAATGTTGGAGATGGTATTTTTTCCGTTGTCGTATTGTAAATTGTAGGTGAGGCGCACGTCACGGCCACGAAACTTTCGGCCATGAGATCAGTCAGTTCTTTGTTTTCCGCGTAACCTTTGGCAAAGTTACCAACATCAATAGGAAGTTGAATCACAGGTTCAGGACTTTTTTCTAACAACGTCGACGTATAGCTAAGTCGTGGTGGTGTGTAAGTAGAAGAAATCGAGTCAAGATGACTTTTGGGCGTTGAGCTAAGTCGTGGTGAAATTGATCGAGCGGTAAAGTCACAATCCGTAGCTAAACCACTGTCTGTGCTCACTCGTGAAATCGATCGACCGGTAGAACCAGGGCTCTTGGAGTACGTCCAATTGTCAACATCCGTTTCAGCGTATATCTTTCTCAATTGTTCGTCTATACTACTTGCTTCCTCGGCAAGTTTTGCCTCGGCTTCCGAGGAATATTGACGTTTAGGTGATTCCATGAGTCTTGTTTGTAGTTCAATGAGATCCTGGGAGTCTTTTTGTAATTTGCATGTCAGTCGGTCAAGCTCATGAAGTTTCTCGAGCGCCACTTCATCCAGGGAGCTGAGTCTTGAGAGTTGAGCGAGGTCCTGCTCGCTCACGCATGGCGTATTGCCACGATAACTTTTATAATCTGCTGCGCTGAAAACTTCTCCTTCATCCTCGTCTTCGTCGATGTGTTGCTTTTCTTCTTTTTCACTGAGATCCTGCTTTATTTCTTTTTCTGTTTGTTGTTGCTGTTGTTGTTGTTGCTGCTGCTGTTGCTGCTGACTTGTCGATCTTTCAATATCTTTATCTATCGTCGAAGTTTTGTCAAAAATATTGTTGCTGTTTTCAATTTCTTTTTTTCCATTTGAATCTTCAACATCCTCAGCTTCCTCCCATATCATACCGAGTTGAGATGTTGGCCTGGACGTTTCACCGCATATGAGGTCCTCACGATATGCATTGTTTAAACTTCTGTAGAAAGCTTCATCAGGTATATTGGATTCTTCTTCTAAGGTTTCAAGGGCTTCGAGGCTCCGTACGTTTCGATGCATATCTGTTACGACCGCTGCTGCTGCGCTACTGTCTTGCGTTAGACCGTGCATTCTCGCTAATTCCTGCTGAGCGAGCTTCTCTCTAAGTACACTGGTCTCTTCGACTCCTATTGCGGCTCCGAGACTCTTGGCTATTGCATCCAATTCACTGACAGAACTCTGTTGAACCGCCAAGCTGTCCTCTATCGCGTTGCTAGGCTCATGTTGACTACCACCACCAGGGCCACCCGGTCCTCCACCACTACTTCCACCACTTGTGTAGAACTCGATCAGCTGGCTGATGACCGATTGCTGCTCGTACAATAGACCTTCAAGCTTCTCCAGTCGCTCCCACATCTTGATGTACTCCTGACTTAGTAGATCCAATGCTCGCCAAGCATACTTTAACTCGGTTTCGAGAATGTTCAAACGCGTACCAAGACGTTCCATATAATCGCTTATTATATAGTCGACATTGCCGTCACCGGTGAGACCGTAGTTCGGTACTGCGGTCGTTTCTGCTCCCGGACTTGCGGGAGCTGCCGGTCCATTCAATTTCGTTGCATCCATCATTAATGCTTTTATTTTTCTCCTTCTTTTTTTATCAGTACCTTTGCTTTTTACATTTCCTACTATTAAATGCTTCCTCTAATGTGTACTCTTAAGTCTTCCTCTCTCGTGTTTTCAAAATTTTTTTAATATTCAATTTTTAATATTCAAAGAGCCCTGAAAGTGGAACGGCTAAATTTATGTTGCTGATACTGTTGCCGCTTTCAGCTATCCGGAAGCTCTTCATGCTGATATAATTTTTTTACACTCTGTTTTGATAGTAGGCGAAATTTTAATGGTAGAAACGATGCTATTATGAGATCGGACTCAATCCTATGGACCGTAAAGGAACATGGATTTCGTCCTTGCGTCCAGCACCGATGTCTTCTCGTTTCTGTCATTGGATTGTTGGTTCTTCCAGTTGAAATTACTATCCATGCCCATGATTCTTTTTTTTTAGATTCACCAATGACAAGCTCTTTGAGCTCTCACGCTATTCGAATCACATTTTTATACACTCGTTTATGATTGTTGAACCCCAATAACATCGTTATCTTTTATTTAAAAAATTTTTTTTTAATACACTTTGAAAGCACTTTAAAGTTTCGAGGTCTTTTTTCCAGTCATTTCGTTTTAATTAGGCACTCTCACTGGTACAAATGGAAAACCTCGAATAATTCTGGATACACTAGAGTCAATTTTAATTGAAATAGAGTCAAATTCACATTCACATCTGATCCATGATTCGGCGTTCATGTTGGTTTTATTATCTGCAATCAGGTCAAAGATATTTCTGATTTAGAATAGGAGAGAATGTGGGATCAGAGGATTCTCATGAAGAAATGAGTTTCACGTGTTTACACGCCGAACAGTTTCCATTGCTGTTACTACTGCAGTATTGTATGCACGTTTATTCAACAATGCCGTGGATTTCCTGAAAGAAAATTGATTCTTTCCGCAGATAGTGTCTGTAGGTATGTGAAAAGAGTATACACGATATTCCAAAATGGGGTCGAAGGGTCTACAATATTCGATAGGATAGCCTCGTATTCGGGATATCTCACGTGTATTCATGTCATTGCATCGGAAACTGGCAACAGATAAAAAAAACGAATATAAAAAAATACACATACGAGTCCTCAGTTGAAACTGGGTCAATATATAGGTATAAAGTGTGATCTAGAAAAACTTCATTGGATGCTTTCTGAAAAACTATACTTGGTAAATCTATTTTATTTTTTCTATCTTATAGATTCACGATCTTCAAATTACAGACACTGAAATA
>JABMBV010032074.1:0-15495 GCA_018906735.1 Mesochorus sp. PSUC_FEM 10030011
TATAAAAATTTATAATTTGGCGAATATCTTTATTTTTCGATATACTAAAGATTTCTGGACACCTTTTTGAAAATGTATATATATGAGAGCGGTTAATTTTTTTTTTTTATAAAAATAGTAGAAATAGTTAACTTCAATATTTAGCTAAATGTTCAAAAAAAAGGTACCTCGCAACTAAGTTTTCAATTCTCATTTACATAGATTTTATGTGTCATTTTTCATAACGTTCTCTTCACATTTTATTCCTTTTGAGAAATATTTCTTTGATCGTATTGCTGAACATTGAAAGAAAAAACAGTGATATTGTTAGATATTTATTTCATAGAGAAACTGGCAGCAAAAAGTATTTATTACTTCTAAATCTTTGAAGTGATTTGTTATCGTTTGAACGCTTGCGAAGAAAAGTAATCCAACAATTTTATCTTACGAACGAAATATTTATGTTAGCAAGCAAAGAATTCCAAAAAAATTAACATTTTTATAAATTTCATATCATGCATTGATCATTTCATAGTACAAAATCATCTCATCCATCTCTTTTTTCTCTTTTTACTGTGTCTTCAGTTTCTTAACAATTGTTGATTTAAAGTAATATTTATGAAAGTAATATCTATAGAGATGACAAAATTATCATGGTTGACAGTATACTCACGGATTAAGCAATTCTATGTCAGCCCCCAGTGTATCAGCTTATCGCGACTAGTATACCATGGCAGCTGGTGGTAGGACAAGGGGAGGATAAAGGGTATATAGCCAGTGCAGATTCATGATAAGCCCTCGCGTATTCCGTACATACGCGGTACAGTTACGTCGCACAACGAATATAGCAACAGCTTTGAAGAGACTCCTGAGACTCTCATTTTCCACTATCTCGTTTGTCCAATTCAGAAAATAAATTTAAAAAAATATATATAATGGTACTATTAAATTTAATAACAGTGTAATTTGAGAAATTCGATAAAGATGCAAGATTTATATTTCTTGATCAAATTAGCAAAAAAAGAGACCCGATATTTATGTATGTCCAACATTTTTTTAAAAATTGTATACTATTCCTAGAATAACAGATATATTGTATCTATTTAGATTCGATCGAGTTCAAATTATAGTTTTAAACATAATTGTTTACATTAATATAATATTTAGAACCAAACATCGAAATGCTCTCCCATCTCGTAATGCACTTAAAGTTTACAATTTCATTGATGGATAAAATTCATTGAGACTTTAAATAATTATGTGATTTATAGAAACCACTCACAAGATTGTAGAAAAAAAGTGTTGGAAAACCTTTTTTTTAAATGAATTAGTGTTTCCAACCATTTCAACTATACTGACCGTAAATATAAGAGCGAGGTGGTTTTTATAATGCCTAAAAAATAGATGAGTATTGACAAAAGCGACAAAAATAAATATGGAGACGAGCGTTTATGTATTTTGAGTTCGATTACAATTAATCTTGTATCCCTATACATACAAGATTGAATAGATTGGTAAAGCTTTAAGGATTATTGAAACGTTTCAAAAGATAATAGATAATACCGTGATTGCGGATTGAGATGTTTGATGGCCTGTATTCTCTAAGCCAAAATATGGGATCTATAGAATACGATAAATCAACATCAGCCATTGAAGAGATTCTATTAAGCTATATAATTATTTGGTATTTGATTTGATTGATTTAATAGAGTTAGCGGTACACTATAGAAAGTGTCTAGGAAATTGACGGTTTATAAATTGCTAGTTTTTCTATGTAGATCGATTTCACTTTAACCTATGCCTCGAATCACGATAACAGAAACCAGGATGGGTCAATAAACGTGTTACCATGGCGAGGTTGTTAGTTTTATTACCAAAATGCGATAAGGATGAAAACAGCAAAGAATTCGATAATATTGGAAGTTTTACTAATATATTTAACTGAACCAGAAATATCAATGTAGGATCATGTATTTATTATACGTGAGATATTACAAAATCACTGAACCTACATCAATAGTGATATTTTTTTGTTGGAGCTATTTTTCTATAGATTCAATATTAGGGCAATATGTTACTTCCAATTATACTTCTAATTAGATCAAATACTTAGATTGAATATATTAGTCAATCAATAATCACCATCATGAATCATCATAGTCGTTGTCATCATAAAACATATTTGCATTTTGTGGTGACATCAAATCGAGACAATATTTAGCTCTCATGTTAATATGATGTGTGATTTCGAATATTCTTTTAGTTTATAGTAATTCAATACTCTGAGAGTGCTTGATCATTCATTTGAATAGTTAAAGTTAGGAATTAAATGTCACTTACTGTCGTAGGTCATAAGGGCTTCTGAATGAAATTTTGACGAAAAGGATACGTGAGGTTGCGCGTTTTGCGTATTAAATTGCAGATGGTCACTTCAGTTTATATTTGTAGTAATGCAATCGGTGCAATAACTTATTGCTAAATACGATACGCGGATGGTAATATTGATTTATGGTAATCCGTGAAGGGAATGAGACAACAGTGCTCCCTGATTCAAAAGCCTAAAGGGCCGGCTATTACTATATGTAATACTGGATGTTGAAATTTGCACTGTCGTGCTAGATTGAGCTGAAAGAGGCTCTAATGAAAATCTGCGACCAGAATTGAACTATCTTAATACGAGTATGCTTTTGTTATAAATTATAAGTCTACTTTTAGACATATTTCGATTTCAATATGACAAAAGTCATATTGAAATCAAAAGTCATACTATTATATATATTTTTACGTAAATTATATATGATAAAAATTATAAAAGATTCATTTAAAATTCAAAATTGTTTAATGTTATAGTCGAGTTGTCTAATTGCGATTTTGACTTTTATCCAAGAATGTCGCGACAACTGCGTGCAGTGCAGAGAAGCACTGATCCACTGTGACGTTCTAATCGCTGGTAGCTGCATACACATTTCGTAATTTGCAATTTAACATTGTATGGCCTCAAAGGTATACATATAATGCTGCTAGATTAACGCCGCTCAAACGGAATATTTGTAGCTCAGCTCATTACGAAGATAAATGCACATATTTTCTCAGTTATTTATAAGTAAAATACTAAAGAATCTGTGAACATTTTTCAAAAATTTTGCTTATTCCGTATACATATGCATATATAAAATAAAATATAACACATGCATATAATTTCACTCGATTACGTATCACTGACCGATTGCTTATGACTACTTATGAATCATAAGTGGAATAACGCGCGCTTTAGATGAAAAAACAATGAAAACAATATTATGGAAGAGTAATTATAAGAACAATTTTATTTTGATATTAGTATCGATGTATTGATATATGTGACAGGAGTTTATATTTCCCTCGACATCACGATATAGCGTCGCCTAAGTGGGACACAGGAGCTTTAGGATAGATCGCTTTATATTGCGAGAAATATCGATTATCGGGATCGATAATATTCGAAAATAGTCAATAGGATCCCCTACGTACGTATGAAGGATCGAATACCTACCCCATGCGTTACTTATCAATCTTATCATCGTCGATCGTGAGGCTCGAGGACGACACTCTGTATTCGAACCCCGTCTAATTAATATGTTTTGAGATATCGTGTCAAAGAACTCTGTGTCCGAATTCCGTTTCGTTAAAATGTCTTAAAATATAGTATCGAATGACTCGATGTCCGCACCCCAACTAGTGTAGGACCCGTGGACGTGAGAAAACACATAATTATGAAATAAATCGACTATTAAACGAATATCTTTGGAATGAATTATTTGGGATTGTATTAATCCCAAATATTATTGGTGAAGAAAGGAGACCACATTTCGATTAATTAAAGTAAGTGGATTATTTCGTATATTATCTGTCCTTCTCCCTTTGCATCGTATGTTGATAAAGGATCATCGGTATCCTCGACCTTTAGGAAAGAGAGTCCCAAGCCGTGTAAATTGGTAATAATCGTTTGTTAAAAATATATTTACTGACTTTGTAAAAACCATTTGGCACCCAATATATTTGTTGAATGATATGAAATTGTTAATTGTCAAACTTATAAAGTGTTAATTCTTGGGCCCCGCGACAGCCTTGACCCAGTCGCGTCGGGTGCCACCCTCGTGAATAGAGAACGGGTTGTCTCAGATATATATTATAATTATTCAAATAAAATTTGAAGACTCATTGTAGAAATTGTGCAACAAAAATGAACAAAAAAAGTGTTATTTATCCATTGGCTCAAGTAGAATGGACGGATATAAACTCAATGAGAAAGAACATTACCATCAAAATTGCCGACAGTTAAGGAGGCGTTCTCCCATAAAATACCGTAATATTGGCACTCACCACTCCTAAAGTATCTAGTATCAACGTAGTTACTGCTATATAGGTATTCGAGTAAGAATGAAAGAAACCTTGCTCGTAACTTTTCCCTATCTATCCAAACTTTACGAACAGGTGTATATACTTTGCTATATATGTATATTTTACAGTTTGTCTATGTGAATGAAAGTTAATTTATTTTTATCCTTCGATATTGTACTTTTAAAGTACACATATTCGTATTTATATACGGATACTTATGTTCTAAAGGACGAAAGATACAGTTTACAAGAAAGAAATTGCAGAAAAAAAAAGAAAAGAGAAACATTTTGGTGCTTCAGGGTTGAACTGTATTCGGTACAATTTAATAATTGTATTGTAATAATAATCAATATTTTAATTAAACTAAATTAATTAAGTTTAATAAAAAATAAGTTTATGACTCCAATGTATTTTTCCCTCGAAGCTATTAAGAGAATCCTATATGAGAGTCACGATGCATCTAGTGAAGTGCATCATAACACTTCATCCGTAAAATGAACGGAAGATATCTTCCCATTTTCAAAACTCATCTCCTTTAAAACCAACAGCTTTAACGGACGTTATCACCGGGAAGAGGACACTATATGGATGGAAGTGAGTGCAGGTTCTATGATACAAGCTTTCATTAGGCCAAGCGGTAGTATATGCTAGAACAAGAGATTTTCAGCGAAAGATCCGTATCCAGCAGCGGAACCTTTATTCCACAGTGTTTAGTCATTGAAGAACATTGGTTAGTGATGTGCGGTATGATTATATAGACATGTAATTAATTATAACGATGCAGTTGAAAAAAAGACGCGTGAACAAATTGGGAAATTAAAAATTAGAAATATCGAGAAGATAATTGTTATGCAGACAAGTATATTACAATGGCCGATGCTGGATATATACACAAATTCTAATATCTTCGATCAGTTATCGCTTTGATTTCAGTCGACTCTTCGTTTACTGCATAATTATATTATTAATAGCAATGAAAATATGGAATGGGAAGAGAGAAATGAGGTAGAGCGTTCACATCTCGCACCGCACTTCAGTAACAGCAGTGGCGGGCTACGTGTTTCATCACCATCACCATATATACGACGTGCGAACAACCGATAGTCTCCACAATGTTTATTATATTTCATTAGCATGCTTTTATTGATTAACGATTCGCACGTACACCTGCGTGCATGTAGGCATGCACATAAGTAATATCTATATACGTACACCACAACGACGGCTATTTCTGCCGTTACTGGCTGTTCTATGAGGTTTCCTCATAACCAATACCGAGTGAAACCTCGTAGCGCACTGTTATTGCGAATTTAATTAACGTACATCTTGTGCCATCGTGGTATATTGCACTTTGGGGCTGCTGGCATACGCGATCGCTCTTGCACTTCTCGATTCCCTCGGTGATCGCAAATCTACTGTAGAATACGTAGGCTCCTCATCCACTACTGTTCTATTCAATTGGTACGGAAATACCAGTGAACCAAATGCCGCTTTGTCATCCTCTATCTCTATTCATTGCTGTAATGAAGACTGTGTAAAGAACACGCTCGCCGGTACCGGTTGTTTATAGAATTTTACAGTAAAATTGTGAATAACACGTGTTATATTTTTTTTTTTTCAAATGTAGTAGTTTGCGAGTATAGATTATATAAATCAGAGGATGTTTTTTTTTAATTACCACACTTTTTTGTCTCTTTTTTTTCTATTTTTTCTTTAGCCTCTTCGGTTTATTGTTAATTCTTCGTTACATTCACTATAATATGTAAGTGAATAACGCTGTCCATTTTAGTAATTCATCAATAAACAAAAAATGATAAATATTAGACATTTGCAAAGATTAAGAATTTCTGTATTGATATTAGTAGTATTAAATAAAAAAGAATTTTTTATAAAATGTTTTAATTCCTATTTTCGAATAAATAAATAAAATAGGATACTGATATGTATAAGACATATATTCGATTTTAGGGTGGTGTTGTCGTATTTTCTATTCTATATTCTCGGAGGATCCTGTATCTTACAACAATGTATGAGTGATATGGCCAACACACGGTACAGCTCAAAAGCATTGCGTTAGTTTCCCCGCGTCACGTGTAATGACGTTCAGATCTTTAGCACGTATGATGAAGGATTAAATGAGCAGAGCAAAAGCAAATTGCATGCATTGAAATTGTGGAATAGATGGATATACAAAGAGAAATGAGGATGGAATTGAGATTGACGGTCGAGGGAAAAGGGAAAATAACGTTGAAAATGTGTCAAAAAGGAGCTGCACTTTGCTCTCGGTGAAAACCGGCTCAGTCACACAGGTTCTGCTCTTCGAGTAGAACCAAAAGCGAGGGATACATAGGCACATACATATATAAAAAGTAATATATAGCTGTGGAGAAACTCATCGTTTCCTCTTTTCAATTCGTTGCCTTCTGAAATCCTCATCATGACCTGTACCTACCCCGGAACCGCGACAAGAGAAAGGCATGTACATAGAAGCTTTCACGGACTGAGACTTGCCCAGTTAACTCGACCCTCGACACCCCCCTCTGAGCTCTCCAGGTTTACCCAAATTATTTCATTACTCCTTTCGAACAAGGCTCAAGAGAGGTATAATGGTACGTTGACTATATATAGGCAAGCACTGCTGCATTTTCTTTCTCTCTCTCTCTCTCTCTTTCCATATCTCTCTTTTTCTCTCTCTTGGCTCTTGAGGATTACTCGACAGCGACTTGCGAGTTTCACTGACAGGACCAAATTGAATATTATTCAGTTGAACGAAATACACGAAGCCGGGATAGTAGGATTAATTTAAACGCATGTCATACTCACTGTATGACCGTTTGAAATTTCAGTTTCCATTTGTAAAATATATCCAAATCCGTCAGTTGTCAAAATTTTTGACAGATCTATTTAAATACACAGGCTGCTATAATTTAATAGTAATTACTTAATTACTTACAATATAAAATTTTTTAATTATTTTTAAGCTAAAGTAGAATATCAATTATTTCAAATTAGTCCAATTATATTTTCTTTCTCAGCACATACATATATATTCATTCTTGTGGCAAAATTTAGATCATTTTTGTAACAAACTACAAAACGATTGACTAAAGAATAGATAATACCAACTTAATTACAATTTCATGCTTTATTTATTGAGTAAAAATATGAAGTCGACAGTCGAAGAAGTTTAATGTATACAAAAAGCTTGGATAAATTTTAAGGATGGATTGTTTGATAAATTTAGCTTAAAAGTTTCAATCGAATAATTACAACCCAACTATTTAGTTTCAGAAATATTATCATGTAAGAAAAATGTATCGTTAAACGATTTCATGCAATAGTAGCGCTGTATGTGTGATTACAAAAGAAAACAACAACAAAAAAAAAGAATTTTTTTACACCCAGGAAATGGGTAAAACGGTTGAGATAGTCGAGGAAAAAGCGGTGCAATTCACACGACGCATTTTCACCGCACCTTTTCCAACAGTCTACGTCGCGCATCCTTATTCTCCTTTTTTTCAGTCTTCTTTCACACTCTTTGAGATTCCTCGAGGTTTTTTTACCCTCGTAATTTTGTCTTCACCGAGGAACTTGAATTAAAACGCTTCCTTTCTTACGAGCATATACATTCAATATACTCTGAAAGAAGGTTTCCTTTATTTCTCATTTCCTCTTTCTTCTGTAGACGCATACTGCGAGAAATTCAACAAGATGTATACCTGTGCTTATTCATATAGTTCTGCTTTTTTCCTCGAGCTTTTGCCTCTGGGTGAATCTCTACAAATTCATCTGTAGACACTGATGGAATTTTTATCAGTAGACACTAAGACAGCACAAGAGGAAAACGACTAAGAGCTAGATTGTATACGAACACTGCACTTATTGATATTGTGTGTCAGTCTGCAGTGTCTCATGAAAAAAAATAACAATAAATTTTTCAAATAAAATTATATCCAGTCGTTTTGCCGTATAGAAATTCAATATCCTTTAGATTCCAAATATATATGTTAAGATACGAAAAAAAATATTCATTTTCCCTGAAGATATTGGTATTTAATTGAATTTAAAAAATATCCTTTAAACGTTGTAATTTACAGTAGTATATAGTATATCGGTAAATATAAGCTTATGTAAAAAAAATAGTAATAACTACAAAAATACATATCGAAATTCAATAATTGAGTGAAAAGGGTTTTCATACAAAAATATTAAAGAGAAAGAAGCACGAGAACGATAAATGACTTTAAGAGAGAGATGAGGTATGTTTTGGTGTGCGGTTGCGTTTGTAGTTAAACCATTCGTATACCACAGTTTTTAACTTTTCAGTGTAAAACGTATCGAGTGTATTTGACGTAAGTGGGTCAACGTGGCCAGTTCATGCACAGAGCAAAGACTTTAGAAATCTCCCTTTGCCATGAAATATAAATATATACATGAGTATTTACGAAATCTGGCTTTGGATCTAGTACGAATCTAGGGTGTAAGGGAGAGAAAGATAGAAAGAACCGATTACGAAATTCGGAGGAAAGCAAAAGAAATAAAAAAAAGCAGATGGTATATAGAGTTAGTAAACAGGAGCAAAAGCGATGGAAAGTGGCAGTGCAGCAGTCACCGTAAGCGGGAAAGAAAAAAACTCGGTAAAATAAGATGATTACGTGCATTATTTACGGTCCGCGTGTTTCATCATCTAGCACAGAGAAAATACAAACCGCGCGTATAACCATTTCTCGTAATAAAAAACATTTTCTTCTTGTTTTCCATATATAAATATATACATATACGCGAAAGATACTAATTATTCACTGAAAAGAATTCCCGCTGGAAACGACATTTATGACTAGGGGAAAAAAATATTACAAATGAAAAGAAAGATTTATAAAAGTAACCCGAGTGATGTTTGAAGAGCAGGGGGAGGGAAAGCTAAATTCTCAAGAGAATCAAGAGATCTAAAATTATTTTGAAATAAGGGAAATATGGTGAAAGCGCTCAAATATAAAAATCTACCGCGTTGATTCTGCTTGCATTAACTGTAACTTGAGAATCTGATGCATGAACATCAACAAATAACTTTAGCGATGAGGGAATTATGAAAGTTTAGGGTCATAAAGAAAAGGGAGAGACAAAAAATGCACGATTTTATATGGATACAGCAGCATGTGTAAGGTCAGTATATCCCAGCCAGCAGGATTTATTCATCTCATTTCATTTTTCCCATGGGAACCCTTTGGAAGAGTTTGACCGTTATGTATATATGTATACAATTATAAATGTACGTACATGTAACTGAACCACGGTTGTTATGCCTTGATATCTCCCTAGACATTCCTCGTGCTTTAATTTCTTGCGAATAACATTTAGGTGCACCTTGCGAGATGAGTATTGTGAAAGAGTTTATGACATCAAAGGGATAACATTAATTTACGAGTGTCGCTTGAAATTTCATAAAAACAATGCTAGAAACATTATTCCTTATTTTAACCATTAACGACCGGAACATTGCCCGTTCTTTTCTTTCTAATAATTCGGCGTCGACTCTCCGTAGTTTATTTTACCACCATGATATTAACTGCACGAAATAGGGAAAAATATGTAGATCAATTTTTTTTCCAATGGTAATTTTTTGAATTAATTTAAACTCTCACGTATAATAAATAGAAGGAAAGGTTTTCTTTAAGATTGTCAATTCTTCGCTCACGAGTAGTAAACGATGTACAGTACCTCCTCTCTATGAGCCCCTCTTTATGAGACTTTTTCCCCTCATTTCCGATCGAGCGAGTATTATGGCTTTCCTCCACTCTGTTCGACTGCGCGAGCGTCTCAACTTTGGTCCCGAAACTCTATAAGAGACCTCGAGTATTTTTTCTCAAATAACACGCGTTTAGATCCCGAATTCATGAACATATTGTCATTAAATAATATTCTTATGCATATAAACGCATGTTATCTAAAATTTTAATTTTCAAATAAAAATCTACCTCAAAATCGAAATTGCTTATATACAAAAAGCAATCTTTTTTTCTTTCTTTATATTCTGATGACTTCCCCTAACCGCCATAAACAGGTCTCTTAGAGAGAAGGTACTGTATATGGAACAAAGATCCATGAATAGTATATGTAAACGCATGTGGGAATAGAACGGTAAGAAAATATGGTATATAGGGAAAGATAGTCGACGTGCCAAAAACGGTAATATGATAAATCACGAGAAAATGTTGGAGAATCCGGCGATTCGTCATCTCGATTCAGAGAAAGAGGAACCAAAAGGCGGTATGGGTCGTTTGCCTTGCTGTGCATCTCCCGAGAGCTTCGTACTTTATATTCACCCTATTTTATTTGCTCACGCCATTAGCAATCAATGAATGTTGGCTCAACTCTCGGTGAATTTGTATCACGTCCATGAGTACATACATGAGTACATACGTAAAATACGCACAATACTTTATAGTAGAATATAGCGAGGTATAATTTGCATTGAACTTGATACAAACACATCTTCAGTTTTCATCTCTAAACATACTTCATAATTAAGTCATAAATTATCAAAATTGTTTCTTCTTAGTTTCTGTTTAATAAATTAATAATATTGATGGTTTATTGAAAATAACTATGGCACAAGATGAATTAAAATATTTTTACAAATGAATGGTATATTAACGCGGAGAAACAACGTTTTTAATTTCTTCACGAAAGTGTTCAGAACTTATAATTTTTTATGTAAACTTGAAGACTACTATGAGTCTTTATATTAATTGTTAAAAAAAAATCATTCACAGTTACAATGAAAATTAGTAATTTTGTTTTAAATCTTATTTCAAATTACTTCTTTACCATAAAAACTTGAGCTATAAAAGTAGAACCTGAAATGTTCTGATAAACTTCTTGGCTCGAGTTCCGATTTAATTATGGAAAAAAAATCACACAAATTTTATTGACATGATAAATTAGTCCTTGATCAATGCTTGCCTAGACGAGATAAAATAGTTCTCATTCCAAAATTATAGTTAATATCTGTATACTATACTTTCAAAAGATTTCGCATGTCCAATTAGAAGTTCGGTACAACGAATTATTTAAATCGTTTCACCTTCAGAAAAGAATTTTTTTCTCTGTGAAATTTCCAGTTTTTAATCAAAGTAAAGTATATTCCGATCACTTCACCAATTTTTTTCCAATCAATGAAAAAAAAGTGAATCATTTCTAATTAGTACACCTACGCATGAACAAAACCATTCGACAATAGCGCATTCGTATGTAGTGGTATTGTGCTGCATTATAACTTTATTCACAGCATTCAATTGATTATGTTTTTAATATTTCGTTATAAAAATACATTTCACCAGAATAAAAATAAAATTAAAGAACGTATTTGAAATTTCATATAATATTTTACATTCAAAATTATGAATAAAGCAAAACAATTTCAAAACGCGCCACTTTCATAGCGTGACTAATGAAAGATTTAATAATTATTGATTTTAAGTGAATTATTATGAGAATTTTAGGTCGGTTAGCACTGTGGTATAGCAGTACAATTCTTCATAATGAAACCAATCGAGTGTGATGCTGATTGATAAAACGACCCAGTGCATCGGTTTTGTCTGCATACGGCGTTGCTGCCTTACCATATGACCGACTTTTAACTCGTCAATGATATATAGCTAACAATTTCTTTTTTTAGCTCCGTATCGTACGATTCTCATGGAATATTGTTTGTCAACGAAACGGAAATAAGCACAAGTTTCATTGTTTGGAGTTTTACCATCTGGTGCTTTTATTGTAAGAGATAGTAAGTCTCGAATTATTTGTACTTGCATGGATGTAGGTCGATGAAAAAAGCATTTAATGAAGAATAAAACGTGAGCGAGTCTATAGGGTAACGATAAAGTATGCTAGATTTTTTTGTGGAAAAAGAATGCGAGTTAATTATAGTGAATGTATACAGTATAGATCGGAATTTGATATCGATCATTTCCACTAATTTTTAACCCTCTTTAGCTATTTTTATTTCGTATTAAAAATGCTATCATCTTTCTCTCTCTCTTTTTCAGAACTATCTTATAAAGATATTGATAAAAATGAAAATATTGGTATAAAAATAATCAAAATAATGGAAATAATTCGATAAAAATTAATAATTTTTTATATCCAACGATAAGTACAATTTTGTAACTAAAAATAATCTATATTGAATGAATTCTTAATTGCTGTTTGATTTATTTTTACTAAAAATCAAATTAGTTTTGTCATTTTATTTTTAATAGAAGAAATTTCCTGAATTATCTCATAATATTATAAAAAATATTTGTTCGCATTAGATTAAACTCAAGCCCAATGTATCAATTTAACATCGTTGCCCTATAGCGTGGTTCGAAATTTGCAATTTCAAACAAATTTTATAAATTTACAGACAAAACCTCGAAATGTTATTAAAATATACGTAAATAGTATTTCCATTTATTTTGCTCTCTTTCCCGAGCTACCATTTTTTTGCTATATCGCATTTGCCGAGGACGGAGGGAAAACTGCGAAAAACCTCCGCCGATACAGCGGGTGGCTACTCCTTATGCCCCCGATGACAATGCGAACATACTTGAGCACGATCACCAGAAATGCTTATGAGGGCCATCTCCTCTGCTTTGTTTCATGAGCCAACCGATGCACAATTAGAGGAGCCACCATCTGAGCGATAAGAATCGCGTGGGAGGCACCGCCAAACCGTACACCGACCGCCCACGCAATACAGTGAGAATTTTTTGGACTTCCAAATATTTAAGGTGGTGCTGAGCCACCAGGTTTGCAGCGAAAAACACTTAAAAAGAATTCAGCGGTGTTGCCGGGATTCGAATCCAAGCTCGCGGCGTGCAGACCAAAGACCTTATCCACTAGGCCACTGCTCTTCCCATAAATAGTATATATTCGCTGAAAAACTCATACATGTGTTAATAGTATAAAGGTGTAGGATGCGTGTAGTAGAAAGGACACCGATCGTCTTTAAAAACAGAATGACCATAAAATGAAACGAGGAAAGACGACGATAAAACGGTTGGTGTGTATGAAAGATGAAAACGAAATGATATTTCTCGTGTATTTTATTATATATTATATACTTGAACGATCGTGAACATGGTCAAGAACATATAAGAAGAAACTTGAAGTATATATGTGCATTCAGTTTTTACTGACACTTCAGTACAGTTTTCACAAGGATTTTTTCCCATCATTTTCGTTGATTTCATTTTACTACTTTTCGTTTAACATTTTTATCCATTAACGAGTTGCTCAAAATCTCTTAGATAATAGCCATGATTTTTTTTTACAATGCTTTCTTCTCTTTTACAGCAATGTTCGACATCGTTTTTGGCACCGTTTACAGTTTAATTACAATCAGAAAAAATCAAGCCAAATACGTAATAAGTATCAAGCATTGGACAAGTCAAATAAATAGTTGTATATACGTGAGTTATCGAATGATTTTTAAAAAATATTGTAAGTTTGTAACCGTTATTATATTTATTTTAGTTCCAGAAAATCTTCATGATATTTTGTAAAAATTTTCATACACAAATCAGGTGTTCTAGATTGTTTTGAAAAGATATTGCCTGTAAAATATTAAAGTGTTCTGAAATGAAATTAATAACTTTACAAATCCCATTTTTTATATCGTTATTTGCGATATTGCATTTATCAACTGAAAAGTTTGTATCAATTCATTGATAAAAAACTCGAAACTCGATGAGAAATCAGTAAAAACTGTTCGTCTTCAATAACGTTTGTCCGGTACAACATCCGAAAGCAATATATAACAGAAACCATCATCATATACATCGTGAGACATTGTGCTTGAAGGCAAGAAAGGTTGGTTTCACGAGGAAATTGAAACGTAGCGAGAATGTTAGATCGTTGTATATTGGATTGCAATAATGTGGAGTGAGAGAAAAAGTATATGTGACAGAGTAAATGTACGTGTCTGTATTTGTGTGTGTGTGTGTGTGTGAGTGTGTGTAAGAGAGAGAGAGAGAGAGAGAGGGCAAAAGAGAAGCCAGTATTTTTGAATCACCACGAGTTCTTTCATTTTCTCCTTTTCCACGAGAAACACGCGCATTTTATTCTTGTGTGCCCTGTAGACATGTCTCCAGACTCTGCTGCTCGGTCTTGCTCCACTCTCTTCTGTATACCGTGTAACTTGTTATACCGGCCCGACTATGTCGTAGGTTAAGCGTCGCCACCGCTGTGCGACGACTTCGTCTTCTAGGAGAGAAGTAACATTCGTGCAAACTGAATCTTCCATTGTATTTCCGCACTCTCGTGTGTTCAGTGTACGAACAAATCTCTACATGCACACATTGTATTCCCGCACTTTCATATGTTCTATATACGTACAAACTCCACATGTATATACGTGGTAAATTTCATTTCAAATACATATACAACTCTGATCTTCATTGAAATACGTTCTGCATATTACGCCACAAAAAATATGCAAAATATATATACGCGGTATGAAATTGTTGCTTACCGTAATTAGTTTTTTTTTAGTAAAAAATCAGCGTTACCGAAATGTAAAAATTTTTTCATATATTCATTTTCAGTTCCTTCACGTTTACGCGATATATTCATTTAAAAAAAACGGCAATTTCTCAAATATTGAATTAAAAAATGTGAAAAAATTCACATAAAGTACCTTTTAGTAGTACTTTGATATAACTAATTATAAGGCAAATCTGAGATGGTCTGAGAAAGAAAAAGTGACCGAATTGACGGAGAATTCCTCATATGTATTCATCGTGAAAATATAATGAACAGATGTCGGTCCAGAGCATATGAACAATATATGGCACCAAAGGACACAGTGTTGATGTTTCATAGTGACTGATGCATCCTTTACTGCTTATAATCCACAAGGGAAATCAAAACAGAATACGAAATCGAGTTTATTAACCTTGGACAGGAAGCCTTGACGGATGATTTTCAAGTTATTGCAACACAATTCTAGTGCAAATTATAATCTGAATGTATCTGCACATGGATGATAATATTTAGGACGTAATTATATTTTCAGAAATTTCTTATTAGCTATCTCACATAGTATATCAATGTAATTAAATTCGTTAATTAGTAAAAATATATTTAAAAAAT
>JABMBV010032184.1:0-15493 GCA_018906735.1 Mesochorus sp. PSUC_FEM 10030011
TGGTTTGGCGACAATCGTCGTCACGGGTGCCTTGCCTTCTTCTTCGATAGTTTGCTCCTCGGTTACTTGTTGTTTTTCGCCTCTGCGTCGAATTATTTTCTTCTTGATTATCTTTCGAGGTTTGCCTTGCTTAGTTGTTTCTTCAGTGACTGTTACTTCTTCCCGGATCTCTTCGCGTTCCTTGGGCTTCTTGAATTCCACAGCCGGAATCGGTTCCACCGTTTCTATCGGAATATATTCTTCTTCTGGTTTGGCGACAATCGTCGTCACGGGTGCCTTGCCTTCTTCTTCGATAGTTTGCTCCTCGGTTACTTGTTGTTTTTCGCCTCTGCGTCGAATTATTTTTTTCTTGATTATCTTTCGAGGTTTGCCTTGCTTAGTTGTTTCTTCAGTGACTGTTACTTCTTCCCGGATCTCTTCACGTTCCGTGGGCTTCCTGAATTCCACAGCCGGAATAGGTTCAGCCGTTTCTGTCGGAATATATTCTTCTTCTGGTTCGGCGACAATCGTCGTCACGGGTGCCTTGCCTTCTTCTTCGATTCTTTGTTTGGGTTTATATTTTCTTTTTTCATCTCGTGTGACTGTAACGATATCAACTTGACTTTCATCATTTATAATTTCTTCAGGTATAATCTCTTCTACTTCCTCTATGCTTGATGGTATTATTTCTTCAATGCCTGAATCACCAATTACTTCTTCAATTGGCATAAATTGTTTCTTTGGTATAGTTGGTAACGATGATTTTACATCATCTAATTCTTCTTCGATCACTACAACATCATCTTTTTCTGTAGAAGTTGGTCTTTTCTTACGAATAATAGTTCTTTTAGTTTTAATCGCAGATGTATCTTTGTCTTTGCTTCCGCGTCTGAATTTAGTAGTGTATTCTTCCGTGACTTCAGTGTCCGATTCGGTCATTGACTGCTGTATTGTATCTGGGAAATCGTGTTCTGTGTCGTGTATTAATGTGCTGTGATGTTGTTGCACACGTGCTTCTGTTGTTTCTGAAATGTTATAGAAGAGTTGTGATGTGATTAACGTGTCGTGTGATCTGTTTGCTGCTTGCTTTGCCTTGGTTTGACTTCTATGAAGATCTGATTGACGATTGAGGTATATTTCCCAGTTTAAAATTTAATTTGCATTAATTTTGTATAAAATGAGTGAGATTATAAGAGTATTAGCATACATTATAATTTTAATTTTAATTTCATCGTTCCTTCTTTATTAACTCGATAAACACACCTCGATCCTTTATCATTTCTTAAATTGGGGATAATGCTATCAGGTAATAATGCATAAGTTACAGTGATTTCTGTTAATATGCTTCTGTTGTTCCATAGATATTGAGTAATTGAGTTATGAGGCGAGCTACTTATCAAAGGCTCGTTCGTGTATCTCGGTGTTTCTTTCACCGATATGATCAAAGTATTTCATTTGCATATTTGTACAGTGTCAACGATGTTGGAAATGTTTTGTAATGAATCGCGTGTCGTGTCGAGATCTGTACGCATACTTACCGGTTTTTAATCTGATTTAACAGATTATACGTCTTTTTTTTTCTCAATTCAGCCTATCGTCCCGAAATAACTACGAAAAAACTTAAGTTTTTCGGGGTATACTTTTAACGATCAATATAATATATACATATAAACTAACTTAACGTCAATAACTGTAGAACATATAAGTTATCTATGTCGATTCAAAAATTACGTTGCGGACTTACGAGCGTTCTGATATGTAGAAATAGGATCAACATCTGAACTATTATTTTTTTTACGAACTCCTTAAAAAATTGTGCTAAAATTATTACGGATTTCTATCATATATCCCTAAGTGTGTTGTACTCACCAACCATGACACGCTTCAGATGATCAATCTCGAACGAGACATTGGCCATTTTAGTAAATGGCTTAATGGTTTCTGGCAGTTCTGACTCTTGTTCACCGGTAGCTTGTAGCTCCGTAACGATAACACTCTGCTTCTCTTCGTCCACTTGACGCGCCCTCTTTATTTCTGGTTTTTGAACGTCAAATTCCGATGCAACAGTTTCTGCTAATATTTCCTCTTTTGTTGCTACACCACGATCTATTACATCAGGTTGGGCACTAACTTCGTCTGCTATACCTTGAATAACTTCTTTTGATTCTTTTTCAAAGTTCATAACTTCGGAAATTCTGAGACCTTCCGATGTTTGAAAAATTATCTCGGCTTGACCAGATGGTGCTTTTTTCGAAGGTATAAAAGACATTTCAGTCTCTTGCAATTGCTGTACAGATTGTTCAAAGCTTTCATACGGTATTTGTTCAGGAAGGATGTTCTTGCTTTCCGGCTGTTGTTTCATGAGCAATTCTTCGGTTGTTGTACTCGTTAGAACTTGAGATTTTTCGGCCACTTGTCTTCCCGTCAAATTCATATCGGCCGTCTGTTTATGTGGTTCATCTGGTGTTGCGAGAGCGCCCTCTGTCTCAGCATGCGTTACCTCGGATACAAATATAGATGCAAGTTCTTCAAGATTTGGTCTGCCTTTTTGCGTTTCAGGTGCAATTTGTTGTAACAATTGTTCTGTATTCAGAACGGTTATAATTTCGGTAGTCTCAATTACGTCGATACTTGATACGTGAGGTAGAGCTTTACGTTTTTTAGGCTGTTCTTCAACAGAAAGATCCTTCTCGGTTTCATTTGATATCACTTCAGATATTTCTACCGTGCTCATTTCTTCAACTTCTGTGGTACCACGTTGACTCGCAGGTTTCTCAGCTTTCGGTAATTCTTCCGTATTTCTTACAGTCAATACTTCACTCTTTTCAGCTATTTCTCTTCCAAATAGATTAGTTTGTGCTGTTCTTTCTTTAGGTACTTCAGGACTCGGTAGAATGTCTTCAGTCTCGTTTGTTTGTATTTGAGATATACTCAAAGATTCTAGTTCATCAAGAATTGGCTTTCCAGTCTGTTCTTCTGGTGCTTTAGGTTTTGTGAGTTCTTCAGTTTCTGACATAGTTGTCACTTGTATAGTTTCCGCAACTTCTCGCCCCGAAAATTTAAACTCTGCTGTGGTTTTACTTGGAGCTTCAGATAATTTCATTATTTCTTCTTGTTCATTAGAAATAATTTGAGAAACTGTGAGTGAAGTATATTCTTCAACGTTTCTCTTACCTTCTTGTATTCCTGGCTTTTTATCGATTATAAATTCTCCTGTACTCGAAAGTGTCATAATTTGTGAAATTTCTGCTACGTCATGTCCTAGTAAGTGAGGCTGTGCTTTCTTTTCACTCGGTGTCTGTTGACTTGGCAGTTCTTCTTCATTTTCATTATACACCGTCTGAGAAACTACGAGTGATGCTAGTTCGTCTAAATGTGGTATTCCTCGTTGTTCCTCAGGTTCTTTAAGTTTGATTAATTCCTCAACATTAGATACTGTGGTAACTTGACTCGTTTCAGCTATTTCACGACCAAATAGTTTAGGTGTTGCTGTAGTGATAGTCGGAATTTCGGGGCTAGGCAAAAGTTTTTCTGCCTCGTTAGATACCGCTTGCGTGACTATAAGTGACGTTAGTTCGTCTAGACGAGGCTTGCCCTTCTGTTCTTCAGGTGCAGCAAATATTGATAGTTCTTCAGCGTTTGTTACAGTTGTTACTTGAATAGTTTGGGCTGTTTCTCTGCCAAAAAGATTAGGTTTTGCTGTGGCTTCATTAGGAACTTCGACAGTTGGTAAATTTTCTTCAGCTTCATCGGAAATAGTTTGCGATATGATCAAAGAAGTTAATTCATCTAAATGAGGTTTTCCTCGTTGTTCTTCTGGTTTTTTTGGTTTTGCGAGTTCGTCGGTATTTGATACAACCATAACTTCACTCGTTTCAGCTATTTCGTGCCCAAACAGATTTGACGTAGCTTTTTTAACACTTGGTACTTCGGGACTAGGTAAAATATCCTCTGCTTCATTAGACAATGTTTGTGAAACTATGAGCGATGTAAATTCATCCAATTGTGGTTTTCCCTTATGTTCCTCGGGTGCTATAGAAGTTGGAAGTTCTTCAACATTTGTAACGGTTGTTATTTGCATCATCTCAGCCGTTTCTCTTCCAAGTAGATTGGGCTTCGCTTTAGCTTCACTAGGAGCTTCGGTACTTGGTAATTTTTCTTCAGTTTCGTTGAAAACTGTCTGTGATACAATTAATGAAGTGAATTCGTTCAATTGCGGTTTTCCTCGTTGTTCTTCAGGTTTTTTGGATTCAATGAGTTCTTCAGTGTTAGACACCACCATTACCTCATTCGTCTCCGCTATTTCACGTCCGGATAGATTGGGCGTAGCTTTTTTGATCGTGGGAGCCTCAGGACTGAATAAAATATCTTCGGTCTCATTGGATAAAGTCTGAGAAACAATAAGCGATGCTAGCTCATCCAATTGAGGCTTACCTCTTTGTTCTTCAGGTGCTAGTGTTACTGGAAGATCTTCAGCATTTGTTACCGTTGCGACTTGAATCGTCTCAACTGTTTCTCTACCCATCAAATTAAGCTTGGCCGTTACTTCGCTAGGAACTTCAGCATTTGGCATATTTTTCTCAGTTTCGTTTGAAATAGTCTGCGAAATTATTAGAGACGTCATTTCATCTAATGACTGTTTTCCATGTTGTCCTTCAGGAGCTTTAGTAGCTGACAAATCTTCAGCACTTATTAATGTCATTACTTGGCTGGATTCGGCAATTTCTCTGCCACTTAAAAGAGGCATAGCTGTCTTTTCTTTAGGAATCTCAGGACTTGGTAGAATATCCTCGGTATCATGAAATATAACTTGTGAAACGTTTACCGACGAATGTTCTTCCAACCCGGGTTTACCTTGCTGTTCTTCGGGTTTTGAGTCCTTTGTAAGTTTCATAAAACTCGATAGAGTTAATACTTGCGTAGTTTCCGCTATATCACGTCCCATCAATGTTTGTTCAGCTGTTTTCATGTTTGGTGCTTCTTCGCCTGGTAATAATTCTTCTGTCTCATTTGATAACGTTTGAGAAACGATAATAGAAGATAATTCTTCAAGAGCTGCCTGTCCCTTTCGTTCTTCAGGTTTTACACTATCTTCCAATTCTTCGGCACTTAACATTGTAGTGACTTGAGTCATTTCAGCAATTTCTCTACCTAGCAGATTCGGCTGAGCTGTTTTTGTTCCGGGCATTATGGAACTTGGCAAATCTTGCTCCATTTCACTAGACATGACCTGCGAAATTGTGACTGAAGAATGTTCCTCCACGCCGGGAATTCCTTTCTGTTCGTCAGGTCCTATTGGTTTTGTAAATTTCTCAACTGTTGAGATTACTTCAACTTCTATTGTCTCAGCAATGTCTCTACCATCTAAATTTGGTTGTAAACTTTTTTGTGTTGGTACTTGGAGACTTAAAAGAATGTCTTCTGCTTCGTTCGACAGAGTTTGGGAAACTATTAAAGAAGTCAGCTCATCAAGTTGTGGTTTTCCTTTCTGTACCTGTGGTTTCGTGAATTTTTCAAACTCGTTGGCATCAACGATTGCTTCTACTTCTGTTATTTCTGCCACCTCCCTGCCGATAATGTTCGGTAATGCTTTATGATCTTTGGGCTTTTCGGTATCCGTTAAAATATCTTCGGTTTCATTAGAAATAATTTCTTCAATCGTGACTGTACTCAGACCTTCCATATGAGGTACACCTTTCTGTTTTTCAGGTTCAAATTTACCTTCAAATATTTCTTCTCGTTCACCGGTAGTCGTTTCGATTTTAATGATCGATTCCATAGTTGTCTGAGTTATTTGCGCCTGAGAAGTAATACGTTTTTCTTCGGTCACTACTCCCATACTTTGAATCGCTTCAATCTCAGATTTTTCAGTGGTCTCAAATAAGTTGTATTCTTCTTTAGCTTTTGCTTCATGGAATTTCGGTACATCCTTGAAGGTTTCTTCCTTGTCCTCACTAGTAGTCTCGAAAACTTGAACAGATGATACACCCTGAATATCGACGATTGCTTTTTGTGTTGTGGGCTTGAAAATACCGTCAAAAGGTTGTTCGCTCTCTTCTACTAAATGCTCACTGACAGTGACACTCTCAAAAGTATCTTGACTACTAACAGCAACTTGTTTATTGAAAATTTGTTCCTGACTCTTTGATGGCATATCAACTTGTGATTCCACTGCCGTCGTTTCAATCATGCTGCGCTCAATCACCAACGAACTCTTGGCTATTTTTGATTCAGCTATTTTTTGTTCTGCTAAACTTGATTCGACTTCACCTGAAGTAACTTCTACGATTGTCACACTGTGACCCTCTTCGTAAGTTGGTTCAGCCTTGGAAGATATAGATTTTTGATAATCTACAAAAGTTCCTTCACTCTCACCAGTCGGCACTTCTTCAATGATTACGGGTTCAAATGTATCCTGCTGAGAATGTGCTTTGCGTTTATCACTTTCAAACGGTGCTATCGAGCCTACGCTTTGATCAACAAACACCTGAGTCTTTTGAGCAATATCTTGATCAGCTCGAGTCATAATTATCTCGGCAACGCTTTCTATATGACTCTCGAATGTAACCGATCCTTCCTTGTCTTGTGCAAAAACTTGATCCACGGTTAAGCTCTTACCCTCAACGAACTTAACCTTTGCACTGCGTTCATCTAGCTTGAACTTTCCAGTAAAATCAGTACTAAGTTCTTCTGGAACAGCTTCAGTAACTTTTACACTTTCTAAAATTCCTTGCGTTTCTTTTGCTTCTGCCTGGCTGTACTTTAATATTGTTAACTCACCAACATCTTCCCTTGTTGTTATTTCACTTTTCTGTGCTACTTCTTTACCCTCTATTGCTGGTTTGGCCATTTCCTCTCGGGGTTTGCTCATCGATTCCAATTTCATTTCCATATCTTGAACAGTTGTTTCAACAATAAGAACAGGTGTTTCCTCATCTACAGTGACTTTTGCCTTGGTCATCGCAGTCATTTTTTCAATTCTCTCTTCTTCCTTTTCACCCAAAAATTCTTCTAACAACTGAACAGTCTCATATGGCTTTTGGCCTACTTGAGCTATGGCAGTTACCGGTTTCACGATCGCCATTTTCCCTGTTCCAAAGCTTGGTATAATTTCTGATTTTTCAGCAACTTCATGGCCTGAAATAAATTCTGGTACAGCCTCTCTTTCCACTGGTTTCATTTCTCCTGCAAACATTTCTTCTCGATCTTCAGCGGTTATTTCCGTAATCATAGTCACCCGTTTGCCTTCTTCAATTGTCACGCTAACATCCTGAGTCGTGGGTTTGAACGTTTTGTCGAAAGATTTTTCTTGATCTTGCAAAATATTCTGCAAGACTATAACACTTTGGTGAACTTCACTGGTTAAAGAAGCTGTAACTGTATCGAGTTTCATACGTTCGATATTTCCAAGGAAGTCTTCAACGGTAATCGATGTCGTTTCGGCAATTTCGTGAGTCGAATCAATTCCAAAAGAAGCAAGTTTTTCGCCAGGTAAAAATTCTGGTGTATAGGTTGATTCTTTTTCACTTGGTGTTATCTCCGATATTGTAACGGTGTTTTTTCCAGATTCTACATCAACTATAGCTATTTTATCTTCTGGTATAATATCCGGAAGTAATTGATCTTCGCTTTCTCCAACGAGAACTTGTAAGGATGTCAACTGATTGAATGTTATCTGATCACGATCTGCTGTTGATAAAATAGCCTTTTCCTCCAATAATTCTTTAGTGCTTGAATCTATTACATGCTCGATTGTTTCAGCAACCACATGTCCATCAGCGAGTATTTTTTCGGCTATTCTCGTTTCCGGAAGCTCTTTCGGTTTATAATCAGATTCTTTATCTTCCATTGTAACTATAGTTACTTGAAGACTTTGTCCTTCAACCACTGATAAATCAGCTAAAGCTTTTGAAGGCTTTTTTGTATCTGTCAGCGGTGCTTCAGCCTCGGTTGTTTGAGTCTCCATTCTTATAATACTCTCCATAGGAATTTGCGATGAAACAGCTGCAGCAGATTGTGTTTCGAATTTTTCCAGTTTGCCAGTAGCCGAATCAACTTCAACTTCTGTCATTTCAGCAATAACGTGGCCACTTAAATCTATAGTCGCTGTCTTTTCCGTTAGCTTTTCAGTAGTAATCAGAATGCCCTCTTGTTCATTTGTCATCACTTCCGTCACAGTTGACACGTTGCCCTCATCTCCGACTATTATGCTCGCTGTATTAGTAGGTATTACCAGCTTTTCCATGAATTCTTTTTCTTTTTCGGATATTATAGCCTCCGTTAATATAACACTGCTTTCAAAAGGTACATGTTCTTTTGTCGCGACAAATGAACTTGGTACTTTACTGATCAATTCACCAGTTTCCGAAGAAGTTAGAACTTCGGATAGCTCGACAACGCGATGAGCATCAAAACTTGCTGTTGCACGTTCACTTTGAGTCTCAATTGTAACATAATCTTTTTCTTTTTCAGATGTTACCGTTTGAGTGATATTAAGACTTATACTAGCTTCCTCGAAAGCCACCTCGGGTAATTTTTCTTCTGGCCTGACGAATTTGCTCATAATTTCTTCCATATCACTTGTTGATGTTTCCAAAGTGACGAGGCTTCTATGCGTCACATGATCTGTGCTCGCAATAGCTGATTGAACGACTTCCGCTTTAAATTCACCAGCTCCGTCCTCAGGAATCATTTGACTCGATTGAGCAACTCCATGAGTTGTAAAATCAAAAGTCGCTGTTTTCATTTCTGGTTTATCAGTTTCTTCCAAAATCTTTTCGCTATCTCCGATGGTTACTGTTGAAACAACCACACTCTCACCAATTTCAAACGCTAATTCAGCTTTTCTGTCACTTGGGGCGAGTTCCGTGAATGGTGCCTCTGTTTCCCTCGTTTGTATTTCTTCGGCTATAACTGTTTCGTATGGCATAAGGGTAGTTTGCGGTTTGGCATCTAATGCTATCTCAGGTGTAAACTCTGCGATACCTGTATTACTCGTTATCTCAAATTTCAAAGCAACAGCCTGAACCTCAAAGTCTACAAGGGCCTCAGCGCTCTTCGGTTTTGTTTGTTCATCAAGTACACCTTCTTTATCTTCTGGGTGTGTCATAATAATTTCCACACCCTCACCCTCAGCAAAGGTTACACCTACATGTTTAGCTTCCGGTTTTATATCTTCTGTGAATATAGATTCCTTTTCAGATGCTGTTGTTTCAATTTGCTGTGCAATTTCCAAGCTACTTTGTAATAGCGTTGCACTCTCTTCCCGTGGTTTTACATCTTTGGCAAGAACATCCACATTATTAACAATTACGGTTTCTCTAGTCTGTGCCACTTCGTGAGATGAAGTTAAGCTCATTGTTATCGTTCTCTCTGTTGCTAATTCATCCGGCTGAAGAACTTCTTCCTTCTGATTGGTTACAATTTCCGTGATTGTGATATTTTCTGTCGTTGCTAATTCAATTTCTGCACTTTGTTTCAAAGGTTTCGTATCATCTAGTCGAGGTTTTTCAGTCTCAGCAATATTGGTCTCAATGATGATGAGTTCGTCGAGAGCTTCACGAGTACCATATGCTTTAACAGTCTTCGGTTTCTCGTCTTCCATTTTTCCCGTACTCTGTTCAACAACGATTTCAGATTTCATTGCAATCGTATGTCCGTCTATGGTACTCTGAGCTGTGTAATCTTGAGGTTTTGTTGTCGGTGAATATTTATTTTCCAAATCATGTGTCATAATCTCGAGAACCGTTGCACCTGGCCGAGCTTCTGTCATTTCAATATTAGCAATTTTTCCCTCAGGTTTTACGTCTGCGCTATAAATACCTTCCTTCTCAGCCAACTCCTGCACATTAACACTTACGCTTTCCAATGGTATCCTTGTACTTTGAGCCGTTCCAATTATCGGAATTTCATCAGCAAGTTGACCGGTCGGTGATTCCGTTCTAACTTCTTGTTGCTCGAGGGCTATACTTGTCGCAAATTCTGTCGAAGCAAAAAAACTCTCGACTTTCGTGACTCCAGTGTATTCGCCCTCATTCTCATGTGCAACTATCACGGTTGTTTTCACGCTCTCAATTTCATCAATACCAATTTCCGCAATTTTCATGTCCGGAACTTTGTCTTTCTCCACAATGCCAACGAGCTCATCCGCAATCGTAACGTCAACTACAGTTTCCTGAAGATTCTCACTTTCAACTTTCGCTTTGGCCTTTGATAGTGCGAGTTCAACAACATCACCGAGATTATCTTCGGGTCTTGTCTCTTCAATCTGAAATGAGACAACTGGATGTGTTGGTACTGCTTTGACTCGATGACTCTCAGGTAACTCAAATATCTTGAGCTCACCCTCCTTATCAATAGAAGTTGTCTGGAAAACTTCAATTCCTTTTACAGAATCGAATGTTGTCTCAACAATTCGTTCATCGGGTTTTATTTCATCTTCGATTTTTTCTTCGCGATCGTGCGTCAATATTTCTTGAATGATTTTGGCTTCACTCAGTTCCACATTAATTGAACCACTTTCAGTGACGTATTTGAGATCTTCCTTGAAATCCATGGGATAATCGGCCGTTTGAACTTGTGAAACCATTACGTGTTCCTCTGGTCTTAAGCTCCTTTCCGCAATAACCGTTGTGGGTTTTAAATCCTGATTGTAAATACCTTCAGACTCTTGTACCAGAGTACTTTCGATACTGCCAATTTCTAATGGTGAGATCGAACTATCAGCAAGTTTTCCAATGGGTCTCTCTTCCGGATAATATTCTATTTCTTTCTCGGAAGTGACCGTTTCCATTGTAGTTACTGAAGTCTTTTCAACAATGTTCAATTCAGCCGTTGCTTTTTTCGTATCCTCGACAATGAGACTAGATTCACGATGCTCTGAATCTGTTGTAGAAACTGTAACACTTTCGAGGAGACTGACGTTTCTTTCAGCCTCGAAAGTATCGATTTTGCGATCGGGTGAGTAGACACCGGTCATTTCTTGAATAGGTTGATCACTGATTTCCGCAGCTTCACCACTATCGGAAATTCCAACTTGAGCGCGTTGTCCAGTTGGTAATCGTCCTGGAATATATTGGCCCTCTTTTTCCTGGGCTGTGATCTCTTCTGTGATGACGAGACGTTGCGACATGACACTTTCCGTGGCTACTTCGGTAGGAACAATTAGCTCTGGATAATATTTGCCGGGTTTATCCTCAGTCTGAACTTCTTCGATGGTCAAGGATTCTTTAGCAGTTACATTGACTCTTGGTTTAGCCGATAGAGTCTTAAGTGGCTCGAGCTTGTCCTCGGAAATGCCTTCCTGAACCTCGTAAATGGAAAGACCAATCTTTGGCAACACGCTATCTTCAGCAGTGACTGCTACCGGTTTAATGAAATCTTCGCTGGGCGTCTCGTTCTGTTGGACGGTTGTTTCACTCACGGTTGTTGCTTCCCGAAGTGTTACACTTATTTCGGCGCGTTGACCGGCCCCCGATTGTTCAGTTATCAAGCTCGATGGCTTAGCTTCGGAGGGTAGGGTTTCGCTGATCTGAAGGCCCTCTTTTGGTACGATACTTGGGGTGGCCTCGTACGTCGTAGGTCTGAATTTATCAGAAAATTCTCCGGTTGACGCTTGGATCGTTGTTTCCATCGTCGAATATGGTTCGACCGATGATATCATGATCGAAGCTTTACTGCTGTCAGGTTTGATCTTGAGAACGTGATCGACCTCGCTCTCCTGCACCGAAGGATATTCTGCGGTCAGTGCATTGACCGTGTCCAGGCTGACCTTTGCTCGATCGCTCTCAGGTCGTCCCGGTGCTTGATCAACACTCGTCGCCACAGCAACAACTTGATGTCGTTGACTCGGTACATTTAACGGCCTTACCGAGCAAATAGCCTCGTCATGGATAGTTTCCAATTCGTCAAGTTCCTCAAGCTCAATCTCATCCTCTCCCGTTTTCGACCTTTTAGGCTTCAACGCTTTTTTCTTCACCTTTCGTACCTCCTCCTCCACTTCTTCGATAACAACGCTCTCTTCAGACTCCGAACGTTTTATCTCTTCTTTCTTTGTCTTTTCAGGTTTTTCTCTTCTTCGAGTCAGCCTGCCCGTAGAGTCTCTCTCGACAATGATAATCTCTTCGTCGATCTTCTCCTCGGAATCACGTCTCTTCTCATCGATTTTAATCAGTGTACCCTGTTCCCTATCATCCTCCGTCGTTTCCACGATCTGAGGCCCGTGATCCTCCGTCTTAATATCAATGTGTTTCCTCAATGTCGTGTGTACTTGCTGTTGAGTGTCCTCGTATTCTGTGGAAAGTATGTGAAGAATTTTTGTGTGAGAGATACGTGGGTGTTGGACTAATAACGCGCCCCTCTATTCGACCAGTTGCAATTTTTATTTTCTACTTCATTTTTTATTTACCATCCTCTACGCAATCGATTTTTTTATATGCACATTAATATTCTTTTTTTCTTTCATACACGTATATCGCGCATTTCTGCGGCCTATCAGCTCATGCGACGAACAATGCCCACTGGCGCATCGCTTCTTTGCAAACAACGTGCTCAGACGAGAACTCAGCTTGAAAAGGACATACGACAATATTAAACGAACGTACACGGATTTGTTGCTTGTTTAAAGAAAAAAAAATATATATATATTAGATTATCATTAAATTCAGATAAAAGAGAGTAACCCAAAAATGTGAAGAGATAGAGAAAGAGAAAAAAGTCACAACGAACGACGATAATCGTGATGACGACGACACGATGAAGAGTACAGTGATCGACAGGTGAAAAGGCTGCGAGTAGTGTTTTTTTTTTCGTGTTGGCGTAAATGGAAGTAGTTTTTTGATTGATGAGTGAAAAAAGCATGCGACGGAATGTTTGAAAAATATTTTTTCTTTCTAGCATGAATGAGTGTACACAGGCCATGAATGATCGTGAAATGTTTAATAACTTTGAGGACTCGAAAGAAGTCAAACCAACATTTATACAGAGAGACGTATAATATTCAATTGCACGAAATATTTCATTAAAATATATTCTTTTTTTTTTTCTTAAAATTTCAGATCAAAGATCGTGGAAGGTGCTGGTGTGCAGTTTGAAAAAAAAAATTGAGGGTAATATATTTTTTTCGAATATGATATTTTTGTTTGATTTTTTCTGTATGAGGATTGTTTATTATTACTATTTACAAAACTTTGTAAACGTGTCTCTGTCAGACAGAGCTTTGGATAAAAAAAAAGCAAGTTGCAAACATATATATATTTTTTTTTTAACATGGAATAACAATATGCACAAGTAGCGACACGTTTGAACGGTCGTAATTCAAGAGAAACAAATTTTAATACAAAACCAAATGGATATATTTGGGTTAAAGCAATTTTTCATTGTAACAATGGAAAAAAAAAATTATTCGATACAAAAAAATTGATTCAAATATTTTATATCACATTTTTTTTCTTTGTACTCACGAAATGAAAATAAATATCAGCGCAGCGTGGCTCAGTAAGAAGCGTTGATTAAAGAAACTGGAGCGAAAGGGTGTTTAGAAATATTACAAACATTTTTATTTTTATTCTTTTTTTATTATTCCTATTTTTGTATTTTTTTTTTCGATTTTTTTTTAGTGGAGATACTGCGCGTGGAAAGCATAGCGGCATAAGCGGTAATTGCACTGCTATAATTCGATCAAGAAAGCTTCATGCATCTGAAAGAATCATAAAAATATATTACGTTCAATATTTCTACGGTTAATCGAACGAGGCGTAAAAAAATATATTTCTTTCGAGATCAAATAGTTTGGAGTTGGAATGTTTTTTTTTTTTTTTTTTAATTATTTGAATGCTTCTCTTTATTATCACAAATATTACCGATTTTTTTTTGTAACTTATGAAATGTTTAATTAATTGATCTCGAAATTGTGTGTCCTCATTCAAGTGACAACCTCGTATCGACAAAGAAAAATATTATAAATACGATTTGGCCATGCATCATAGCATCGTAACGTCAAACCTTTAATTTCTCGAACATCCTGCTTCTGAATCGTTTTTCTCTCCTCTCGCCTCTCTGCAATCAAAGAGACACCGAGTGTCGAATATTGCTAGAGGCATATAAGGATTTGGTAGTAAAGGAAATAAAAAAATCCACACACGTTTGGTTATTACGAAAAATCTTCTGTTGATAATTTCTTTATTTTCTTACTTAGTTTTTTATTGTCACAAAATTTGTACACAGACGTAAGCTTAAAGGGCTAAAATTAGTTGGGCACTTTATCAATACTGCTATGCATTTCGACTAATATTTACAAATAAAAAAAAAAGAAACAAACAAACAAAAATTATTTTAAAAAACTGCATGCCATCTCAATCGAAACTTAAATACTGCATATTTTACAACGTCAACCACATAAGCTCACACTCTTGAAAACAAAGCATATATTCTGATAATCATTTGGCCTCGATCGTTCTTTTTTCCTGACACATTTTTTTTCAAAAACGGCTTCATTTTTTTCCTTCTTTTTTTCTCTTTACTGTAACTCGATAAAACACACGTGGGTGGGAAACTCAACTTACCCATCACTCGGACTTCTGTCGTTTCGACCACGGATACCCTTTCCGTAGCGTGTTCTTCTGCTTCGACCTATAATAAAAAAATAACATTAAATCATCCTACATTTATTTATGCATACATTTTTTCCCTATCTATCTTCTATTTTATTAACTGTTTTTGATGTTTTATCTGAATTATTTTTTTTTACTTTTATATCTCATTACGTTTTTAACTGAATTATCTAGGAAATTATCAATAACATTAATAAAAAAAAAAATATTCATTTATTCGCTATGTCGCTCTCTCTCTCTCCCTCTCTCTTTCTCTCTTTCTTTTTTTTGCACTTCTGAAACAGGTAGCCATTTGTCTATTTTGTTTTGTCTCAAAAAAAATATAACTACATGGTGTTCGATGCATATATAAAGTAGAAACGAGTGAGAGAGCGAAAGAGAGAGAGAGAGTAACAAGAAAAAAAAAAGACGTAGGAGGTCCAGGAGTGAGGGGGAGGGTGAGGAATTGGCCCGGAGATTTGGGCAACTGACCGGATTCACAGATCCATCTCAATCAGCTACTCCTCCTGGCTGAGCGATGCGAGAAGGAGAGATCGCGAGGTAAAACGAAAAAGAGGATGAGCGCAAGAAGGAATCGATAGATCAAGGCAACACCTTTGCCGCGCGGTGTTCGGAACGCCGGAACGTTCGGCAGCCGCCACGGAGTTTCCCCTCGATCATCGCGTTCCCTCTCGTGTTCCGTCTCGTTTCTCGCCGCAGTCTTCTGCTTCATCCTCATCTTCGTCGTCTTGTCTCTCTTCAACCCACAAAGGTATAACGAAAAATTTCGTAAAGAGATAGATGAGTGTCCATCTCGTTTTAAGCCCGGCAGCGTGTATCGTATATATAATATATTATATACTTTAGAAAAAAGTTGCAAAAAAATATGCCAAGTTGTTGAAAATCTTGCAATGTTGGTTGTTTAT
>JABMBV010032185.1:0-25451 GCA_018906735.1 Mesochorus sp. PSUC_FEM 10030011
CTATAAACTTCTTTAAACCCAAATCGGTAATAGATATTGAATGATGTAAACTTATCGATTGAATTTAATCAGGGCTAAGAGTTGATTAATTTTCTATAAAATGACTGATACGTTACAACCACGGTACGAATCTTTTGTGGTCCTTGCGACCCACTCTAGTTTACATAGATACGAGCGCGTACGCGTTATACGCACACCAAGTTGTGAATTCATATCTATAGCTAGTAAATACACAAACCCTAGAGAAACTTTGCGCTCTTGTGCATATAAACTTCGTTGCGAGAGAGTAAAGTGGGCTCTTGGCGTACAAACCCTGGGCGACGACGCCTCTGGGTTAGGCTTCAGCTATGCATGTATATCGTGTATTTACTATATAGTGCACTGTAATACGACGTAGTTTAGTACAGTATACATACAGATGAAGTATGTGTATATATAATATCTGGCCTCGAGACTCGTGCGGTGTACGAGGAGAACGCCCGCCATCATCTGACAGAGTTACCATATACAAGCATCTCTCTTGCTCTCTCGCTCTTTCTCACTCACTCGTGATCAAGCCTCGATTCAACTATTCTAGGGTCAGTCGCGTTACGTCGAGTCACCTTAACCTACCATACACCATACTAGATTGGCGCATACCTTCAACTCTCAACTATAGGTACATAACAGGGCGTTTGATAATTGAATTATAAGCTTGGATGAACCGGTAAAAAATTAATTCAACGAAGAGTTTAAACGAATAATGCAATTTATGTATAATTTTCGATAATCATAGTCCTCAAATATTCAGTTATGATATAATTTGTATTATAGTATAATATTCGTACCAATTGTTATTTTCCAATGATATATTATTACTCCGCAGCCTATCGAAATTAAGGTTACAACGCATACACAAACGCTTGTATACTCCCGTTAACGACTCATCGAATAAATATCGTTGAATTTGTACGATGAATATCGAGAACATCTGGATTCTATATTTGTCGTTATGTATCTGTGTCACTAAAATCAATATATTGCTTCTTGGCAACCTGTTTCGAAATTCTGAACCATTGCAGACAGCAGTGCAGAGTTCGTCAGTAGGTGAAATGTCCACATATACATAAATGCCACCAAACCATCCTCCATTTGCGTAGCATGCAGTCCGTGTCCAATTAAGCCGATATCCGATTGACCGCGATACCGTAGCGAGGAACTCATCAGATGCATGGTTTTCGGGCATGTACTCCAGAGGTATAGACGCAGATAAAGCGAATAACCTTGTATACTGATATCATTGAGTGATGAACGTAACACACGTTTCAACAATTTCGTACATATACATGCAGAATTGTGGAGGTCGACAAATTCAGCACCTCACGTATCGATCATATTTATACAGTATAGGAGAAACGTAGTATCATCGTGGTAAGCTCGTAGCACGCGTGTGTATCACACTCGCTGTCGAGCTTTGAATCATCTATAGCAATGCTCGATCGACATGTGATCCAATATAGACTGTGAACAAGCAGCTCTTATAAACCAACACGAAGATACATACATTCTATATAATTGAACATGACGAGTTATAGTACACGGGGTTACGTATCGTTCACTCGAATCAACTCGTTTTCGTGATGCAATAAATGCCATCTTTCATTTACTAAATATTTTTCCATGAATGTATAAATGTATTTATTACTTTTCCCTTGCAATCGATAAAATGATTGATTAGCCACACCTAGAGAACGGATTTATCTAATCCAACACTATTGTACCTTTTTAGATCGATAGGTGAAATACATCGATATGAAGTAAATCTATTTATTCCCATGCAGCAAATTGACATAAAATAAATTGACTGTTTCAGCATATCCTGTTTTCCCTGAGATCTAGTTTCTGCGGTAACGATAAGATAATATGACGCAAGAAAAAGGTGCGTTGGATTAAATCCAACTGAAACGCGATTAGTTTAAACAGCTCTTTCATTGATAATATTCCTTCTCTGGTCAACCAAGATAGCCACGAAATGTACGCTTTTTACAAGCCAATATAACCGTGGAAAAGAGAAAAGTTTTGTATGAAACATCGGTGGCACGTGCGGAATCTCGGGAAAAGTCAATCCCGCTATCGGATACGGGAGCACATACAGGATACGACAGAGGTCCCGTGGGGTAGAGGATTTTAGCTCGCGTTATACCAGAACATAAGAGACGGGGCGGGGCATACTCTTGGCCGTGTAGTATTGTAAATTCTGCTTCTAACGCGGCGTAACGTAACTCGTCCACTTTAATACGCAATAAGCGTTGCTCTCCTCTTCGCTCGCGTTCTATATTTTCCCTCTGGCAATGATCTCGTACTCGTGTCTCCCTCGCGTTACGCATACACGTACATATACAAGCGCACACTTTCATCTATTCGTACATAGCCTTACAACATGGAATCCTCGTCGGCTCTCGTACGGAGATATAATTCAGAACAAATGGCCAGACAACGAGGCCACAGCAGCAGCAGCATTCTCGCCGGTGAATTTATCCTGTCGTTGGTGGTGGTGATGGTGTGCGCTATGTTGCGTGAACAGCGCCATCCGCGTCGGAGAAACGACTCTCTTGGCTTCATAACCGCGCAACTTCTCAAGACTATATGACCCCGTGCGCAAGCATCATCAACGCGTATCGGTATTGTCCGGTGGACGATAACGAGCACAAAACTCCGAGGGAAAGAAAGCAACTGTGTAATACATATGTGTATATATAAGGAATAAAAATAAGAAGGAATTCACGAGAGTCCGTTGTTATCTTCCCTTCATCTATACATGCAACCCAAGTATACGAAGTATATTTGAAGTTTCCTCAGTAATATAATGAAATCAAATCGGGTGTCGGGTTAAATGGTCTTTTTCATAGACAATGAGTAATGAGCATTGAAAACGTCTTCTTCTACAATCATGAAAAATGCCTGTGTTCATTTACAGACCTTTCATCTTATAATTGAAACAATGTTGTAGCATATATATATAGGAATTTTATTTTAAAGGAAATACCAAGTGACAAAACGTATTCTACATTGGAGGTTTAATGGGAGTAAGATAAAAAAAAACTACGATGCATTGAACTTTTTTAAAATGATAAATTTCAAAAAAAGATCAATCCATACAACGAAAGGCCGTAGTCAGACATCCTCAGGGATCCTTTTCCTTGATGTTTGATTAGAGCCCCCTTTTCTCGTTCATGTCATTATAGGCAAAACCATAGCCATAGAACTAGATGTTATATCAACGTTAAACAGACGAGGAAAATCCCTTGCGAACCACGAGAAAGACTAGACGATGAAAATGGTATACTCGTTATCCAGCTAGTGTGCCATGGGTTTCTAGTGAATTCTGCACATAGGGACCAGAGAAAGGAGTTCCCTCGGCTCGTACTTCGGAACTAGTACGAGCTCGTGCACAATTTGCATTCGAGACCATAAGAGGCATTAACATACGGTGAGCGCCTTAAACATATATATATATATATTCTGTATGGCCTCGGGTACGCGAGCGTCTATATTTCTCCCGACTTGTGCCCGCGAGAGAAAGAGAGGGTGGCAGCTGCGTTACGGGAGAGCTGCCCCCTTTTGTGAGTACACGTCCGGTACTCAACAATTATTTAACCAGCAAAAAACGAAACTTAAAGCGAATGGCAATAGAGGGGGTGTAACGACACCGATGTTTATGCCCGGAGTTTTCTCGCGGTAGACGAAGCAACACAAGAGCGTCACGCGAGAATTACCGACTAGCTCATTTACGAGAGCGAGAGAAAGAGAGAGAGAGGGAAGAACCCAGTGGTCGTGAACCCAGACGAACAAACATAGAAGAATGTTTCTAAAAAAAAAAACACTATCGGTCGACGCTACTGTATATATGCTGAAGATTGTAGCGAGTACAAGAGTAAATGATAAGTATGAGAATTTATCATTACCTGATGGGACAAGTCTCTGAAGTCTTAAAAATTTTTAGACATGAAGACTAACATTAAAGAGCAGCTGTAATGTCAGCTATATTCATACACATAACCAGTATTTGAAAAAAAAATAAATGACTTCTTGTTATTATAAATTATAAGTTAAGCTAGACATGAGAACAACCTATTGACTCTTCGATATTATTATTTGACTGTTTCTACTCCGAAGGGACACCAGCCGGTGTAATCACGCTATAATCACGCACTCGTTAAACATGCGGTTTGTGCCTGTAAAGTCTCTGTTGTGCTCCCCGGGAAAGAGGAGACGTGAAGTCCGCAACCATGGACGTTATAGTACCACGTATCTCCAAATTATAGCAACAGAAGGGCGCTTTATCCGATATGGAAAACATAATCAGTTACGCCTTTTTGGCTCTCGAAAGTTCATACAGATTTTCCAGCATACACGTACATCAAGAGTATCCGGACTGCCGCACTGCCGAGAGATCCGGGCGCGCGGCCTACCGCTCGGGTATAATCTGGTGAATATTAATCGCTGTCCAGCGTGGGCTCATCGCACTTCCGCCGCACGTAAATACACCGTTGTATCAGCGTTACCGACAAATGCGTAAATAGTGAGATTTAACACGAAATTCGCTTATTGTTGCGCGCGATACCGAAATACAACAAACGCGTAAGCAATTCGCTGTAATGGGATATCATTTTACACCACAAAAATTGATACCCGACATAGTTCCTTTTTTTTTTACATCGAATCACTGGACCCTGTTGATCGTGTAAATTTTCCAAAATATCCTAAAGTGTCGACCCTATCGTCACAGACATTTATTACGAATAATCTGTACATTGACTCTCGATTCTTTTTTTTTTGGCGCATTTATCTCGACAATCCTTGAGGCATTTCTGCCGGCAAACTAATGCATATAACCGTGTATCGACATAAATAATAGATGACACTATTATCGAAGCGCACCGACACACCTACAATGTTATACTCGCCGCTTCTCTACAGACAACGTTCGATGAATCTCTCTCATGAATAAAACCACCCTGACGGGCACCCAGACGCAAAGTGTACGCGTTCTGGTAGCAGATTACGCTCGTGTATGTATGCAACACTTGGGTGCACTACATGTAAGTGTATGTGTGTATTATATATAGTATGCGTGTCTATAGTCTTCGCTTTGCTCAACCTCCATAACCAAGAGTCGTTTATTCTTTTTCTGGTGTTTCTCTCGAAAGCACCATATATATTTTATGCATTCAAGGAAGATGTAGGTTGAGGCACACGTTGCGCTGAGATCCTCGGCGCACTTTTCTTTCTCTCGTCATCGAAGCTCCTATCTCGTTGTGTTCATCCCTATATATACCGGAGATGCATCGATTTCCGCGATACTTCAACGCCTGGGTAAACTCCTGCCCCCCCACCCTCACCCTCCCTCTTCAAGGTATTGGGTACTTGGATCAAGGACAAGATCAATCTCGACCTGACAACGAAAAAATCAGATAACCATTGTGAGAGTATATGTATAGGGATCGCATGGGATTGATGAAGGAGCTTGGGAAATCATCGTCATGATTTTTTTACGAGAAAATGTCGGTTATCAGACGGAAAAAAAATGTACTCGAGACTCGCGAGGTTTTCGTCGATCAAGTCGAATATCTTGCCCAAGGACTAACCCAACAGATTCTCATGAAAAAAAAACTGTATTATGGTTTCGGTTCGTGCGGAATTTTTTTCGATATAAAAGTTTCGATAGTTTATTTTTCCCACGATGTAACTCGTAGAGCTTACGTATATGATCTTCTCTTCTTAATCGTAAGTAGCTCAAACTTCCGAAAATATGGATTTTCCATCTCGTCGAGCTATCATGAGGAAAAATAATAAATGTCTTTCTTATACCAATAAACAAAAAAATCCTAACAGAAACTGGGCAAAAAAAGTTTGAGAGTAGAGTGTAAGTGTAGGCTAACATATGATGTATTTGTTTCGAAATTCAAGATGTATGTATGTTTCTTCTATCACTTTTTTTTAACTTCAATATATGAACCTTACTGGTTAATCCAACACACCCTAACTCATAATGTCGACGATATTTTCAGCAGCAGCGCGTGAGCAAAAATGTACAATAAAATCGTAAATTAATTCGAGCAGCTTTAATTTTTATAGTTGATATAGTCATTTCATACTAATTTCACTGGGTGTCATTAGGCTTTATCATGATTCGTACGAAAGGGAATCGAATGAATTTCTGTTTGATCGCATAGTTAATAACATGTTTGTTGAAAAGAGGTGTTGGATTAAAATTCCGAATAATCTGTTTTTTTATTGCTTAATAAATTTGAATTTAATAGATTGCACACTTGTTTCAGCGTAACGTAACTGTTCAATTAAGTGCCATCGCGATAATATTAAAGCAATATCAGAGTCAAACTGATATTTTTTTTTCGTCACCAGACAAGATAAAGAAATGTATCGAAGGACAAAAATTGCAATGCCATGCGATTTTATCGCCACGATTCTCTTGTTTCTTCGCATACTTGATCATTGAGTAATCCAAGAGGAGCTATATATATAGTATCAAACCGCGAAGAGCTTGGGTTCTCATCGCGTGTTGTCGATACCGATGCGCTATAAAGCCGATAGTGGCCAAATGATAAGATATATATGTATATATACATATACCGAGAATTTTCACCTCTATCTCGAGCGGTGGTATTATAGTCGTCGCGACTTGAAGGCGCCTCGAGAGAGTTTGGCTAATGGGCCGAGGAGAGTTTCGATGTAATGCAATATCCAAGTGAATATATAGTACAGGGCACTCGAGAATTATAATAACAAAAACTGCGAATATGTCACGTTCGTCAATGAATTACGAACGATGATTATTCCTGAATAAAATATTGAACGCGAAATATTAAAATGTTCGTAACGAACTAAAAACTTGAGTAAAATTATTGTTTTTTAAATATTGTTGCTCGTTAATGTGTGAACAATTTTGCTGTACAAAGAAACATCACAACTCTTTACAGAAGAAATTTAACTTCACTTGAAATCAAAGTTAAAACTATAAAAGTAGTAAATGCGACAGCATACATGCGTGCAAATAGTGATTGAGATTCAACGGGATTGTATATACAGAGTGTGCGGAAAACATTATAATAACTTGGCGCGATCGGTTGGATTTCCTGCGTGACCGAATGAGGGAAAATGAACGAGACGAGAGGGAGAGAGAGAAATGGGCGGCGTTGACTTCGCGCGTTTTCAATGAACAAAACGCTTTTGTCACTCGACAGGACAATGCCTTACGAGAGCGCGTAACAGAGAAAGAATGAGCGAGCGCTTGCATTTTCTTTGGCTGATGGTTCTCTAACCGCAAAAGTATATAAAGCAGAAACCGTACACTCTACAATAGCAGCACAATATATAAATATGTACAAGAACGAGAGTCGTCATTCCCTTATTGCTGCTGCTTCTGTAGTTCTACCCGAATGTATACTTTTCTATTTTTTTTTATATACTATTTGCTTTTACTTCCTCGTGTGAATAATGGCCTCTCAGCGTCAGCAACAATAATGAATTTCTTACACTCTGAAACGGCCTCACACTATAACGTAATGCGCCATTTCTCTATAGTCTAAACAATCCAACACTTTACCGAAGTAAATAACAAACAAGTAGAAAAAAAAAAAAATATTCCAACGACACATAAAACCTTTCCATAGAAAACATTACAGTTAACGATCGAAAGCATTACAATTTATGTTCATTCCAATTTTACGCCTTCCGTTGTGCCGCACGAATTTTCAAGTTATATACATGCAACGGCGCCCCGAGCTATGCACATGGTTTAATGTAATTGGGACACAGGGTAAAATTTCGTTGCTCTTGGTTAAGGGGTGCGCGGATGAATCATCGCATAGTTTGTAACACGCGGAGAACTCTCGTTACTCCCCTTCGTGCAGAAAAAATGTCTTCTATATTCCTGCGCATATACGTTCAAAGAAGATCGTAAGGCCAACGAGAAGAGAGAGAATGGATCACGGGTGATAAACTCGACACCCCTCAAAGCCAAAAGATCTGACTCGGGTAAAGCGCGTGGGGGTCTGTATAGGAGCGAGGGTCCACGATGATAATTCGTCCCGCTACGACGTAGAAACTTCTGTACTGCGGGATCTAGGGAAAGAGTTTGGCCATTTGGAACTTGGACCGATCGTGATCTCGCTCGGGGGGGAATCATAATGGAGATAGAAAGAAAATACGAGGGGGCACCGTGTAATACAAAAGTTCGTGACTATTCAGGGGGATGTTTGATGCATTGTGGAATAGCACGCGCACATGTATCTGCAAATGACATTATGCTTTTCTGACCCAGAGCTCGTTGGTGGATTAAACGTGCAAGAAGAAGATGTGGGGTGTGAGGAACTATAGGATTCAGTCGAGCAGTACATATATGGGGTATTCTATTACAAGTGTAACCCATGATCACCCACCTTTTGAAAGCTTCTGAAAACTGTTTGTTTCAAAAGTATAAAAAGATGACCAGAAAAACTAATATATACGAAACAACTCCTTGATTATATTTATATCTTTTTTTAGACGAACCACTATCGGCAGTTGGGAAACTCGAAAAAAAAATTAACTCTGCCAAAAAATCGTCATGCTCGAGGAGAAATATCTCGTGCAATGATCTACATTGTGTCGTCACCGAGGGAATGCGGAATTATACGAAAATCATGAACGCTCGACTAGATCGACTTTCGGCGTAGGGGCGAAATGAATCGAAGTATCAGCTCATAGAATATGAGATTGGATCTGTGCCCCAATGCGTTCCCTCTATTTCTCTCTATATATATATTTCTCCTCTCTCTTTCTCCGATGGGAATAAATATAATGCGCTCGCTTCCACATATGTACCATAGCACAACTATACCAATACTTATACTTATGAGTCAGAAGCCAACGATGCGCTGATTCACTCCATATACAACATAATATACACGTATAAGGGGTTTAGCAACAAATAATACAGAAATAAAGCCACTGGTACATGAGAGGGAATTGTGTTTGGTATATATGCAATATAAACTAGGAAGAGAGAACAGAGAACATATATAGTGCATTTCCGCGTACTGATCAAATTTTGCCAAACGAAATTTTCGGTCAAATCATCGTGAACGAACATGCTATGAATTATAAATATATCGAAAACAACGTATCCAGAGTTAGTCTCTCGTGATCTCTGAGATCACGAATAGTCACACACGCAATTGACGCGTACCCATTCAACAACCAAATGCAATGGAACTCGAAACAAGAGTACTGAAACTAATATATATGCACACAAGCACGCGTGTGTATTCTCGATATAGTATACACGGTTTTGCCGACCACCCCTTGAATTAACAGAACGGACAAGAGGGAAATAAAAAAAAAAAAAAAGAAAGAGAGATGAATGTGATGCACATAGATTGGAACGTGCAGGGATATTTTAGACAGCCGGTTTTCGCCACCGGGCGCGCGTTTGCCTTTTGTTACGCAAAACCGAGGGAACAAAAGATGGAATAAATTGTTTTATAGGGGTAAGGGGTATGTGTATAGAAGAGAGAAAAAATTTTTTTAGCATTGTCGAACTGCTGCATAAATGCATAGGCGTAAATGTATACAAATCTATGAACAGGCTGTATCTACCCTTTTCCTTCACATTATCAAAAAAAAATTGAAAAAAAAAATTTACAATTAATAATAATTATGCAAGTCAATCGAGGCTGATATTATTCCGAAGGTAATCTCGAACGGTGAAAGTTGCGGTTATCATTTTTATATATATGATACGAAGACGATGATAATTTTAAATCTTCACAGAGAAAGAGAGTATGGAAGAGAAAGGGCGTTCGATAAAACGGGGCCATGATCAATTCCTGATTATTAAGGAGCCTCCTTTCGTTCCATCGGTCGTTGTGATGCAAACAGCGCCCATTAACGAGAGACCACTTCAAATTATGTACACCCATGGTTTAAGGGTCGTACGAAAACGAGAAGACCCACTTCTATATTTTCGTCTTGCGTCTTTCAGGTTAAGCCTCGCACTGCGCCATCGTCTTATTTATGTCCCTTATTTTCATGCGTCTCGTCCTTTATTTATTTATTTTTTTATCCAGTTGTTATTCAAGAGACCTTTATTTACTCCATTTTTTCCATTTACTGATATATACATGCAGCAGTTTCTCTTTAACGAGGACAACCGAGAGAGCATGGCTTCGCATGGTCTCGTTGTGAGAAAGTAAGTACGCGCGCGGTCGAAAATGCTTTTCGCCGGCTGTGAAGGGCCATATATACGAGGTGAGGGGGCGTTCTTGCGAGCTCAGAGACACAAATACACACGCACACACAATAGAAAAAAACGTTAAAACGCAGCTCAAAGGGCAACGAGAGGGGTCTCGGTGTGGTTGGTCGCCTCCTCCTCGGTTTGTTGTCCGCGATTGGGAGGGAAACCCTCCAACTTCGACGTTGCGAACAATGAAGTCCGCAAGAATTTCTTCTTCTTTTTTTTTACACCCTCGCCCGTCTACTGTTGTGACGGTGGGTGCAAAGAAAAAGAAGCAAACGATGAAGAAGAAAAAGAAAAAAAGGATTGCGAGACAAGTAGCGAATGGACGGAGAAATGAGGAAAATGGGTAAGAATATTATATGCGAGACGGCGTATCTGAAGAGAACAAGGTGACGCGAGAGTCGGACGCTCGTGAAAGAGGTCGATTGGAATATTATCGTTTTTTTTTTTTTATTTCTTTTTCGTCGTATCGATATCGGCCAAGCCAGACAAATAAACGTAACTTGAGAGTGATTGTACCTCCCGGCACTGCGGCAAAAAAATCTGAGACAAGCCTCGATAGTATTTAAAAATTAACGAGCTAAAAGCTTTCTTGTGAAATTTTATGACCAATATACCACGTGCTTGTATATTAGTATGATTCAATTTGATTTTTCAATGATAATTTATAATTTATAAGCCTCGATGATATTCATAGAATGATAGGATAGGTAAAGCTCAACGTGATATATGTTGCAATAAAAAAGTTATTATTTTTTGGTTAATTTTTGTAAAAATGTTTATATAAAAATGTTAATAAGTGACAAAGAATGGACAATAGATTGGAAATGTTCCTTATTTTCGTAACTTTATTTCTGCGTGGAAGAGTCCCTAATTAGCTTAATTAAACGACGACACGGGCAAGCAGTCATCTCAAAATTTACGAATTATATTAATTATGATGTACGGAAGAAGAAGAAAGATGAGGGAGCCGCACGAAATTAATTTCTGGTCCGTTTCTACGTTTGCACTCGTAATAATGCTTGATATTAAAATGCCAAGAGAGCCGCGTCGAGTGGGCCAGCGAGCAGCGAAGCATCCAGTGCTAGTCACTGAATACGAGAGAAGAGAGATAAGAGAGAGAAAGAGAGAGAGAGAGAGAGAGAGAGAGTTGGGGAATGGGGGGAGGGGGTGCCTGGGGAATGGGGGACCAAGAAGACAAAGAGAAAAGAGCGATAGAAGTAAAAGAGCGTGGATGATGAGACGAGAAAGTACAAGAAGAGAGGAAAAATCTCTCTTTTGGAGGAAAAGCGCGGAATACCGCCTGCCGAGCTCATAAGGGACAAAGATAGACGAAGCGGCGAGACTCACGGGAGCGGAAGTTAGCGTGAGATGGCGGACGAGTTGAAAAACTGCTCGAGCTATTTCGTTAAGAGAATAAAAGACAGAGAGAGAATGAGTTGCGCCTTAGCTTTGCGGGCTGAATGAATGAGAGAGTGAGGGAGGGAGAGGGAGAGAGAGAGAGAGAGAGAAGAGGTGAAGAGCTTTAAAAGAACGTTGAAAAGAGAACAAAAATAAAAACGGAAAGACGGAAGTAACGGATGAAGAGCAAAGGACACAAATGTGCGGAGCAACGTCGAAAAGCTGCCGCCTTGCAGTGGTTCGTTTATTCATTGCATTCGTTCCTTGGTTTAAGAATTGTCAAAAAATAAAAATAAAAAATTATCCGCGTTTGCGGGGACTATGTAATGCGCGAATATGATGAAGAGCGATAAAACGGAAGATACAAGTTTGATAAAACGATAGTGGAATGGATCAAAAAATTAAGAAAAAAAATGGAAAGAACATTATTAAGGATGTACTTGCATGAACCCAAAAATAAGTTCAAGTTTCGTTTTTTTTTTATGCAGAGATAATTATCGGTGAAACTCGGATTAAAAATGTCATACACTGTTACTACATCGTTGAATAGATACTAAATATTTAAATCATCATTTTTTTGAAACTTCTCATAAGATTATATATTAAAGTTACAGATTCAAATACTAAATATTTCGATTATCAGATGAGGAAAACATCTAAAATTGTTTACACATTACAATATGATGGCTCAAGAAGATTCAAGTAATTAAAGAAAAAATTATCTTTAAAAAACTGTATTTGATGATTCTTCCTTTACTTTTATTCCTATGATTATTATTATGACACAAATACAGACGTAAAAGCAAAATATGAAAAAAGCGCATGCGCTAAAGATACAACAACAACAAAATTATCAATATCAACAAGACCTACAAAATAAATACCCGAATAAAAAAATACAACTATAAAAATGTACTGAAACTATACACGAATTAGATTTCTTTTTAATATGAAAATTACGTATTTCAATGAATTTCGGGAAACGATACGAAACAAAATAAAATAAAAAAAAATTATGTTCCAAATCCTCGGATGAAATGTTGGGCAAATACACCGAGATTCGATAAATGGTTCACTAGGTAATACAATATTTGTGAAACAGTATATATATACATAGTGTGCATAACATTATTTATATATATGCGAGGCTGATGCGTGTCGTACATAAACTCGAAGTACGTGAATATAAATGAGACTAACGAGCTCTGTAATGTCCGTAATGACGCTAGATTGCCGCCTCTTGGCCCTCATGAGCAGCGCGCGAGAGGGAGCAGAGATCGCGCGGGACCAAAGCCCCGCGCACGCGGTTAGTATAATATTCTCCTCCTGGATTCCAGAGCAGTGATGCCAGAGTGCAGAGATCTACATCGTTGTAGTAGTTGTCACGTGTATTTGCGTTCGTATGCGAGCGACTTGCTCCGTCGAGATTCGACAGGCAAAACGGGAATGCGGCACACAAGGCTGTTTGTACCACGTCTTTATATTGATAGGAGTTTAGCATATATCACACATGAATACATTATGGGCGAGAGAGAGAGAGAACGCCTCGATTCATAGCATAGAATTGCATATCTTGAGCATGGAGGCAGTTTGGGGACTTGAGCGATTCTCGAGCATAAATATACTTTTTCATCGTGTGATATATATATATATATTTTTTGTTTATTTTTCTTCTCTTCTACTTAATACACGAGACGATTTTTCCTTCTCGAGTGGAAAATAAAATAAGGAATATATATCCGGAGAAGCAAAAACGATGAGGCAAGAGCAAAAGTAATGAAAAGGGACTGGAAAAAAGATACATGGGTATCAGATATAGTAAGTATCGTAGCGAAATAAGGAGAGGGGGGAGAAGTAAAGTGCACCTGCACTTTTTGGCTTAAAAACTCGTTCCATGTGTATAGCTGTACAAAGGGAAAACGCATATACTGAACAATGTACAAGACTACAGGTATATACACCCGCTGCTATCGAGTTGTATTACCTCGAGACTTTCTACATACAAATATCCGCTATATATACCGCGAAAGTGTATAAGACGAGGGTGTAATCCGTTGGCTCGGTACTTGCCAGCTCACTCCGGATAAGACGTCGACATTGGGTGTAAAACCCGTGTAGCCCGAATGATAAAACCTTTGCTGCACTCTTTCGCCAAGCACGAATTAGCTCGAGTGAGAAAAAACGTTAAAAGAGAGAAAAAGGGAGAGGGGAGAGGGGAGCTAAGGAAGACGTGCGAGATGGAAACAGGACGGATTAATGGGATGCAGGCACAACTGCAGAACTGCTCTCTTAGTAAGTGTATAATAACTATTGCGTACAAACCCAAGGTGCACCGAATTATAGAAGCTTATTAACGTGACAGCAGCTGGTGCACCCTCGTGTGTAATCCCGACTACGACCAGGAGTTGGGCCCCAAACGCAACCGCATACGAGAGAAACAACCAAAAGCGTGAGCCAACTGGGCACGGACGGGAAAATTCCTCATGTGCACTAGACTCGCAATTTCTCAATGTGTGTGTATGTGTGTTTGTGTGTGTTTATGTGTGTGGTTGATATCCCACAGGATCTATACACCTTTTGCGTATATACGCAGAGAGGGTATATAGTTTTCTCCAGAACTCTCGGAAGCTCTCTGCTTCCAGAGCAGGTCCGTTTGTAGAGCGAGTATCTGTGGACCGAGGGAAGGGGATATGTAACCACAGCAGCGCGTTATTGTCTCTAATTTAAACCAACGATTTCCTGTCGCCGGATAAAACTATACATAGACACATGCGCAATGCCGGTGTACGCATTCCTAATTCAGTGATATAAAAGTAACGAAAATTCGTCATTGCACATTGTATTTTCTCGAAAATTATTATTTACCCAACCAAAAGTTTCGTATGCACGAAAAAACAAAAAAATGTGTATCGGATTGGCGAGTAAGAAGAACCGAATGATTTTTCAGAAATGTTTATTCGATTAAAAAAGAAAGAAAAACCGCGGTATCTATATATTTCAAACAAAAGGAAAAAAAAAAGTATCAAAATTTAATCAAAACACGTTCTCCAATTTTCTAAACCGACCGATATATAATACCTGTATGCAACGTTCGTTCTTTTTTTGTTTTTTTTTTGCAGCCTAGCAATACACGCCGTGTACGTCTATTGTTTATTCCCTCGAATTCTCGGTACCTTTTCAAGGACTCTGAAATTCCAGTTGCTCGGCAATTTCGTGTCCGAGATTGAACCAAAAAACCAGTAAATAAAATCGTGAATTTCGCTTCCGCATGCGCTCGTGCACAAATAGAGTATAGTGACCGTGTATTATCTGGCTGAACAAGAGAGACCGAAAAATGTCTTCCCTCTCTATTTTCGAAGGTGGAAAAGTTGACTCTGGAGGTGGTTTTCGGCGTTATACTACGGTAAACCTCGACTACTCGAGAGTAGTCACTTGGATGAATGTGCACTTTACAATATATCCATGTGTATATATGTGTAATTACAGCTAAAAAACGTAAGGATTCGACGTACGTATCTTTGCGCGTTAAATTGTCGAAGTAACGCCCTTTTGTCTATCAGCTATCAATTCTCGTACATACGAGCATGCAGGCATATAAACTTTTTTTTATCCTATATAGTATATATTTTTCTTCGTTCGGCAGAGTAAGAGAGAAAATTGAGCGAGAGCCAAAATACGCGAACCACAAAAAAGCTTTTTTTCCCGAAAGTTTGCTAGTCCGAGCCGGATATATACCTATTTATTTTATATGTATACACGAATACGGAAATGGAACATATAACCACGAGAATTTTTGGGTCCAGCATCAGTGCGCTCAATTCTTTTTTTTTTCATATATTTTTTTTCTTCTTGCACTCTAAACAAAAGAGCAAGAAAAAGACAATGGAACGAACCATTAACCATTGGATAGCGCACATATGTCAGGGCATTTCAATCTAAAAATTGACCGACTTGTGGGTATATTAATATGAAAATTGGTCGGGATTCATACAGATACGAGAAATTGCAATTAAATCAAATTAACTTTTCTTCTTGTCCGAATCCAATATTAAAAAATCCATAGTCAAGGATTTTAATGCGACTGGAGTAAAAAGAAATGAAAAAAAAAACGATATTTAAAAAAGAAAATTTCATAAAATTCTTCGTTATCGATAACACGATTCGCAGTTGTGAATTAGCGCGGAATTCATAAAAACTATGATGAAACGAGATTATTGGATCGACCAAATTGAGAACTCCATACGTATGTATAGATGGGCAAACAATTTTTCATCTTTTTCTGTGGAACATGAGGAGGTGAAAAATTTATATATGAACAGATCCCGAGTAGAAATGGCCCACTAGCAGATAGAATTCAGTTATGTGCTCTCTTTCGCAGGCTTCTTTTCGACTCGATCGCTTTCTCTCTCGCTCTTACTCTCATCATCCTCGTGTGTGACACACTGTACGTTCAGAAAGAACTTTTCTCTCTCCCTGTGGATATATATATCCATCAAAGCGTATACGGTACGGGTTCACTGCGAGCCCAGAGAGAGGTGAATCAGGGTACGTCTCTGGATGCATATACTATATACGTATGAAACCGCTATCGGCTCAGTCGCTCTTTCTCTTGCTCTCTCTTGCTCTATCTATCTTTCCCTTTCATTCTTTCTCCCTCTCTCTCTCTCTCTTTCTCTTTCTACCTTTGAGAAAACCTATGTGTGCTTTTCCATTCCCATATGACTGAAGGAGAAGAAAAGAGAGAAAACTCACTTTACATCAGAGCAATGCATATATATACATTATATACCCATATACATTGCATCTGCATGAAAAGCAATGCAGACGATGTGAAGGGCATCGAGACCATCCGGAAGTGAGGTTGAAAAAAAAAAGAATTACGTAAATACAAATACTGCTTTTTCCCACGCCCTTTCCCCTCAATTTTTCACCAATTCTAGAAGAAACGCGAGCGTCTCCCAAGCTAGAAACACCCCTTAGTCAAGTGCAACAGGAGACATTCTAACGATTTCAATTGGAATGATGGTCTTTGATCTTCATGTATCGAAATAGCCCTGTGCGCATATATCGTATCTTATTTTTCATATGTTTGTCTATATATTCAACTAGAATTGAACGAGAAAAGTAATATCACTATGTATGTGTATAATACACACGTAGTACTCGAATTTTTCCTCGGTTTCCCTCGGATCTTATGTACTGACAAAATTATCCATCATTATCAAAAAGTTTCATGTCATCGTGCATAGTATTTTGTATTTGAAATGAAAAAAAAAATGTCCCAGAACTCGAGCGTTTTGATGTTCTTGGCATTTTTATGAAAGTTAAATCTTCAAGCATTCTCTTTCTCTGGTTCTCCTCTTTTCAACCACTCAACTCAAAGGATTTCAAATTGTAGATCCCTCTCATCTCCCCTCATCATTATATCCTCTCGCAGTTATATATCCACTCTGTGTACTACTATTGTTTCTCAAATATCTCTTGGCTTGTATATGCATATACGTATATATACTTGTGCACTTGTACCTGAATATCCTCTTCGGTAGAGATTCGTTTCAGCGAGATATTCACTCGGGTCGGTGCTCTCAGCGGACTCTCTCTCTCTCTCTCTCTCTCTCTCACCCCGGTTCGTTGCTGGGCAAGTTTTTTTTCGTGCTTGCACGATTAACGCTCGACAGCCATACACAGATATAAATATATATATACACGCACGCACACATCCGAGCACGTAAACGCACGTGCACACATGACTCTCTTGGCCGAGCTCACACGTTCCCCATAGAACCAGTGCAAACCAAGCGTGAGTACATATAAAAGTGAATTTAACTGTGTCCATACACGTACAAAATTGTACTTTACCAGTTCCAGCATTGTCCACCATACTCGGTCACACACGTATTCAGAAGAATAAATCGACACGATTTTAATTAAACTATATGTTTGAGCCAAACAAAAATTCAATTAAATCACGCAATATTAATCTAAATTAAACTTGAGACTTTCTTGTGCACAGTTATTCAATACAAACTCGCCATATATTGCTACGTATTTTTCAACAGTAAACATTTTTCGAATGGAACGGCTCATTTCTTTATTTAATCATACATGAAAAAAATTGCGGACGAAAAATAAAAGCGAAAATTATGTGAAAATAAAAAAAAAGATTTCATTGGAGAAAAATTCGAAAAAAGTAATTGATATTTTTCGAGATTTGTATTGAAAAAAAAAAAAAAAAATGTTTGAACTTCAATCAACAAATCTCTATACATGCAAGTACACATTTATAAAAGTCAAACGAGTGGATATATAAAGCCATATCGATGTACATTTTAAAAGACATGGGCTATAGACGTTCTTTTGTTTAGCATTCATCAATATCCAATACTGTACCGACGAGGTTATAAGCCGCAGTAAAACCTCGTTAAAATTCTAGAAACTCGAATGAATTTTGTATATATTTTTTTAACGTCACATATAAGCTCGTCTCAGTTTTTTCATCGTCAGAATCGATGCCGCAAGGTTTTCACGGAAAAAATGAAAAAAAATATGAGGGAAAAAAAAGTCGAAAAGCCTTAAAAATTTCAGACGGACAAAAATATATTGAGGAATATACACCAAAGTGTCGAAGGCGTAAAGAACGATTGAGTACGCGTGTATTATAAAATGGAAGGTTGAGCCACCCAGTGGATTTGTGTGCGAGGGAAAGCGCTTCACTAACTCGCTTGGTGCTCCAGGTGCTTTGTTCGCGCAAGGAGCACACTCAGTGCGGCCTCTCAGAGATCGGCACCAGGTATAGTAGGCAAGACATATCCCGTGGTATGGGTTCTTGCAATGGCGAACGAGCCCGATGGCGAGCGTCTATATACCTGCTATACGACCCTGTAGCTATGTTATAGTATACCGAGAACGAAAGGCCTCGCGCGAGCATTTCTCTCAGAGAACTGCGGACCACGTCTATTAAAATCTATGGCCGAGGGCAATTTCCCTTCTTCCCTCATGATCCTCGAAGAAATATTCTCTGACTGCATACCAGAAACTGTAAGAGTCCCATGATATTGGTATACTGTGAGCCCAAAAAAAAACCTTGTGGAAATCAATAAAGTTTTTTCGTCACGATAAAAAGTTTCGGCACAGTCGATACAATATTGCAATGCTAAACCATTATTTTAGAAAAATTAGAAAATTCGAAAATGCTTAAAATTAAATAAAATCTGGTGAATATATTTTTTGATATTATAAATGAGCATACAAATTTAAGATTTTTTTTTTCATATTAGTTTTCGAGTAATTAAATATTGAAGTTCACGCGAAAAAGCAAGTATTTATTCTGAGCATAAAAACTCCTTTTTAATGCTTAATTACTCGATAACTAGGTGGAAAAAAATTGTTTTCGCACTCAATGTTGAAGAACGTTATCACCAAATTTTATCATTTTCTGAACATTTTGATTTTTTGTGTACTGAAATTCTTTAAGGACATTCCACTCTCGATATGATCCTAACCTGTGAGAGAAATTGAAGAAAGTATGTAAGTAAAGGCAAAATCATCAGATACGGTTTTATTTAAATAATGTTTTAAAATTTGGGATGAATTTTTTTGAGCATCATATTATAATGAATGAAAAATTTAACAAGTCATTCACCATTTGATAATCGAGATATTTAGTGTTCGCAACTTAAACACGCGATTTTATGAGAAGTTCAAAAATATAATGGTGGTAAAAGTTACCGACGACAATAATCTCTGTATAAAAAAAAAAATCGAAACTTGAACTTATTTTTAGATTCATGCAAGTACATCCTTTACGAACATCGATGTTTTTCGAACTTGTAACACGATAAAATAGTGTTTAGCCCGTCGATTATATATTTTTTTTATTTCACTTGAAAGCAGAAAAGGAGCACGAAAAGTTTAGTATTGGACACTGTGTATATTCTCCAAATTTTCCTCTCTGAATTGCCATTGGAAAAAAAAAATAATTTAATTTTATCATTTTTGTAACTTACAATTGGGATTGTGAATCGTCGAATTTGCGATATAATGATACTAATTCGTTGGTTTTACTGTGACCGGAAATTTAGTTGCAAGCAAGCATCACAGTGGGGTTAAAGATTAATAAAGATTATTCGATATCTTCAGCGAAACACTTTAAACTTCAACAAGCTGTATATAGTCATGGTTATATATATATAATAATCTTATTTCTATCATACAAGTAGAACCGATGTTTTATCAAAGTTATCGAAATAACAAGGCATTGACTCGTTGCCCAGTTACACGATGTTTACCGAGCAACTTTCTCGTGTCTTCTCGGATGAGATTTTGTATTACGTACGTATATAGATATATACAAAGTTCTCTGGGACACGAGTGTAAAGACAAACAAGAGTGCCTTCGTCGCTGTTCCGGAAAGTTTGCAAAGTCTCTCTATGACCCGAGACCTTGTGTGACGCGCGTGCGTCTGCGCTCTGTACCATTGTCCTACACAGTTTGTCCCACAGAGAATGAGCTACGCGATCAAGAGAGAAAGGATAGAGAGAGAAAGAGAGGAAGGTACGTGGACGCTCTCGCTTCCAGAGTGGCTTTATGTGCGATGAACACCAAAACGAAATTCTACACCACCTTCCTTCGGGTTTGCGGATGCTGTTGGTCCAGAGAAAGAGAGAGAGAGAGAGAGAGAGAGTCCGAAGCGAGAACTCTCCGAGTTATAATAGAACAATGGCGCCTCGAAGCTGCGCGTATTCGTGCGGTCTCTGAGGTTGTCAGCTGTTCGCCTGCGTTCTTCTATCCCGCCAAGGGACCACTCTCGCAGGTATATAACAGACTATTTTATTCGAAACCTAAAACTAACCCGAGAAATGATGATGCCCTCGAGTTTACCGAGGAATTTTTCACTCAGCTCTTATATCAAGTAGTGAGAAGAGGCATTATACCTTAAGGGCTTTCCTCGTACACCATTGAGAGGCCAAGGCCTTGAGAGGAATTTACAAACTCTAGATCCAAATTGGAAAACGATCCTGTGTAATTGTCAATTCACTTTTTGTCTCGATTTTATTAAATAAACTCTTGACATATACCTGCGATACACCGGATGCAAAAAAGGACTTTACATGTAGCGCAGTTTATTGTAGTAAAAACATTAGCATGGCACAAACAGAGAATTTAATACAACGGTTGTATTTTTTTTTTATGTAGCTATGGTACTTCAAACAATGAAACGAAACTCGGAGAAATATTCCACGTTTGAAATGCAGTAGCAATCTAATCTGAAATCGTTTAACAATACATATTTTCGCAAATAACAGATGCAGATAAATTGTAGAGATTCTCGATGAAAAATAACACGCGAAGTGACTGTTTATATATGGTTTTTTTTTTGTTCAACAGCGTTATCAAACGAAGCGTTTAAATGAAGGAGAAAAATAATTGAATTAAATTGCATGCAGCACACACACATACACACGAGTGAACGTAAAATAGTGAATGCGGTTGATACGTATACAACTAGTCGAGGTAACTGATTGAATAAAATCGAATTTAAACACAACGGGACGTCAATTTATCATTTCGCCAATGTGTGAATTGAACGCTGGAAAATGGGATATAAACAAACGAGATTTTTTGTTATTTTTGCTCTCCACTGCATATGGCAGCTCCGATACATGTGATAATGAATTTTCGAAATATTCCACTTGAGCATTGACCCTCGAAGCTTTCGAAGCTCGCGACCGCATATAAAACAAAATATTTTTTTCTCTTTACTAATCTGCGCATTTGTAGTGGTGTCCAAATACACGTTCGGTGTTGAAGTGAACTCTCTCTCTCTCTCTCACTGTTCCCTCTATTGGTCTCGTTTAACAAAAGCGTGTATGAAAATCCTCGTGCCTATCGCTCTCTTTCGAGGATTATCATCCTATGAGTATTCTATACAGCGTTCCGTTGCAACGACGGGCCACTTGGCGCGCCATGTGTTCGAGTGGGGGCAGTTGAAAATGAATGGTTTTGCGTCTATGAGGGTAGACAAAGGGGCCTCGAGTGCAGAGAAGCTGCGCTCCCGAGTGAGGTATCGTCAAGAGCCGAAGAGAATCGGAGCGAAAGAGGAGAAAAAAAGTTGAAGAAAAAGGAATGAAGAAGGCAAAGGGGACGGGGGCGGAGGGAGACAAATGGAGGGAAGAAAGGCGAAAGAACGAAAAAAAAAGGCACGAATCGAGAGTGAAATGATGCGGAGCGTCTCGAGGTCAAATCAAACCCTATTTATATTATACACACATATACATCCATCGCACGCGATACGAGCAAACGATACGCGAGCAAACTGACCTCTATCACGAACGGCGAGAAAAAAAAACGAATTCCAATATCCAATCGAACGTTTGAAATTATTATTAAACGTGACTAAATCGAAACTGCTACAGGATGTACGTGATATCTACGCTGATGCTGCGCGCCTTCGTTTGGCGTTCAAAATTTATCTTGATCGTAAACTGGATAGACGTTTCTCTCTGTGACTATGGAGCAGGTTGTTGTCGCTGGCTGAGCCTCGAACCCTTGTAAATTAACAAGCGAGGCCGAAAGCACACCTTTATCCTGGGTCAAGACACACTCGCGGACACAGACGCACGTACGTATCGATTGGGATCTCTGCTTTTGAGCTGTGCGTGGGTATTTCGGTTTAGCTTAAGCTCAATGGTGCGTTATAATTTGCTTTTTTCTCTCTCCCTCTCTCTTTATTCTCCCCGACGAAAAATTCTCCAGCTACTATATACTACAGCGATAATATAAACACATATGCACGTGTCGAGGCACCGGGGGCGTTACGCCGAGCTCGTTTTTTCATGCTCTACTTGCGACGCTGCAGATTCGAGTAGTCTCCAGTTTTTTCCCTCTTATATATCTATACATATTTACGTATGTATATATAAGTGTATTGCCCTCAGACGCGGTTATCGTATGTTATCTTTTCGCGAACAAACTTGGAGCGAATTCCACAGTGTAATATACACGGGCTTTTAAAATTGTCTTGTGAAAATTTCTTCAAACGTTTGACGCGCTCCGTAGAATGAAATAAACTCACCAAGATGCTGAGAATATCATTGGGTCAAGTATGAATATCTTTGAAACATTTTTTTTCTTAATAAATTGCCAGTCTCTGTCACGTTTCACGTATTTTTTCTTTCCGAGTCACGTTCAACAACAGAGGGAACTCTTTTTCCACCACCCTCCTTTTTTTTCGTGTCGTAAATCTGTATTACCAGAATCGATATATTCCAGCACGATATTTTGGTACATCGCATCCGATTGTACACGTTTAAAAACCATGCAAATTCGTTCAACGATAATTACATTTTTAAAGAATCTAGCGGGTCAATTGTAACTGAAAATTGTCAAATTAACTTAATCCTGAAGTATTTAAAATTCATTTAAAAATCGATGTAAAAGACAAAAGTATAAAAAAAAATAATTTTATAAAATGCAAAAATATGTTATCAACTGTTCTAATTAATTTCTATGAAATAAACAACAAGACAATTTTCATGTACTTATATTTTTACAGTAAAATCTTTTCTTGTTTACATTTCCATTAATTGCTTCAAATCCTAATGTAATGATTAAATATTAAGTCTCATTAAAATTATTTTAATTTAAAAAATTTTTTTTTTCGATTTATTTTGTAAATTTGGAACGTATCCCCTATAACCGTACATAAATTGCCGTATTTACAATTATTGTATTTACGGTACATTTATGGAACGTGTCTCCTTCGAATAAGGAACTACGACTGTAATGGAACTTTTATTTTTCAACGTCGCAAGACCCGACGGTATCATAGGCACCCAAGAGAGAATATCATTGACACGGCCGTTAATCATTTACACCTCATGTCCGGGGAGACTCTTTGAAACGGACCAGCGTGAAATCGCAGTATGTGCAACCCCAAAGGGCTTTTCCGCGACGGTAACCAACGACGAGCGCGACACAGATGAGAGAGCGGTCTCGCACGCGGCCACCTGTCGCCCTCGCGTATATAATCGCGTATATAATCGCGTAAGGTGTAATTAACGGTGCGGAGAACGAGCGGCGGGCTATCCGAGAGCCTGGGCTATTCACCAGTAGCACCGTTAACCTCTGCGCCACCGGTCGTGGCCCAGAAACGAGAAAACGAGACAGAGAGCTGGTCTATGGATCAACACAAATGTTTTTTTTCTTTTTTTTTCTCCAATAAAGTTTATTTCTTCTGTTTCATTATTCATCACAATCATAATTCATTATATTTTTAATAAAAGTATGGAAAATGTAATCGAATTACGATTATGAAAATTAATATCAGCGAGTGTTATTATTAATTAAAATAAAAATTTTCTATTGTTATGTTGATTTTTATGTAATTAATATTAATTAATATTGATTCGTATAACAATTACATGAAATTTAATATAAAAGTTGAAACTTTTAAGAATTCCAAATTTCAATAATGGTCGAGTACTTTTAACGAGCAATTTTTTTTCCTTTTAAATAATTTTTTTTTTTTTTTTTTTTTCATAACTAAATCATAAAGCGCGCACATCGTGAATTACGATTTTAACCAAACTGTTAATGAGAAGAAATGTAAAATATTTTACACGAAATTTTGATACGAATTATTAATTTCTTGTTGATTGTCGTTGAGATATTATTGCTGAAAATTATATTACAATTCCATTGTTCAATGGAAATTCATTGTACTCAGCAAATTAATTTTATTTCATTTTATCCATTGCATTGAATTGAATAGATCAAAATTTTAATAAACATAACAAATGAATCCCACCACAACTTGTTCTTATAGAACCCAATAAAATTAAGTTGTAATAGGATTTAGATATATACAATATTGAATCTCGAAATTTAACCACACCTCGCTATATATTTATTTTTTTTAAGAATAAAACTAACAGATTTAATTTCCATATAATAGCCCTAAATTCATTAAACCTGAAACTTTTTTTTAATTTTTATTTTAAACGTCAATTCCCATTCAGACATAAATTAATTAGTCAATTTTTAGTCAAAATCATTAATATTTTTATACATAAATTATTTTCAATCCTATTTTCTCCAATATTTCAAACGTAAGAACTTTAGAGTCGTTACGAAATTTGATTGAACGAGTGTAGATGTATGACGTGGATCAAAAGTTCGAAGATTCGATAGAGTCGATCATGATGAGACATGAATTAATTCGTGTTTTTCTTATTATTTTACAACACGTACAGATATTTATGCGTTTGCCACAATAAAGCATACCGTTATCGTATTCTAACACATATAATATATATTTGTATCCAAATTTGGTGTTCACCGAAACAGGGGGAGGGGGGGAGGGGGTTTAACCGTCTCGCAAATTATTCCGGACCATCGAAATTAACGTTTCCGCTCGCTCGCCTCTACGAAATCGCGGTCCATTGGTGTATGCGCGCGCGAGGGCGTCCTCCGAGAGAATTCACTCGAATTTCGAGTTAACATGATCGCGCTTTTATACCAGCAGCGTATATCAAAATACAGGTATAAAATTGTGCATGGAAGTTGAACCGCGTTGTCCCCGGATCTATATCGCAGTTTCGCGCGCACAATTTTCAAACTCATGAAATTTCCGAATCGGATTAAATAATAAATGAAAGAGAAACAAAAAAAAATGCACACATTTCACTGGGACAAATGGGAATCATATTCGAGAAAATCGAATCGCATGAAGTTCTCGTATGTGCGCATATAAACGTATATATATATATAT
>JABMBV010032296.1:0-15493 GCA_018906735.1 Mesochorus sp. PSUC_FEM 10030011
TTTTTTTTATTAATTTATTTTATTTTACTTTAAAAAAAAACCTAAGAAATGGCATTCAAGCCTTGGTTAGATACAAATGAATTATTTTAAAGTTAGACATTTAAAATAAAATAAAAAATCTGATGGCCCAGGTACACCATCAGCAGATCACCCGATACCTGGAATGAACAGTGCATCGTCATTACTCGAGAGACTGACGGCATCATCGAGTCAGGGCAGCCAACCGAGTAGTCCGATGACGAGTCCACCACCGTCGAACGTTAATCTTCAGGGTGTCAATCTAACTAGTCTACCGAATTCGATAAACGGTTTACAGAATGTTCAGGTGTCGTTTCCAGGCTTGTCACAGCCTATAACAATGGCATTGACCGTATCCGCTGCTACAGGCTCCGTAACACCAACCGGAGTTATTGTCTCTCTACCGATATCCAGCGGAACCAATACGTGCACCACCGTTTCCAGTGTTAGTGCCAATTTTCTTCATCGAGTTATTAATATATTTTTTTTTTTTTCAAAATAAATAAATAAAAAATTTAATTTCCGTTTTTCAGATGGTCGCGGCTACTGTCGTTACCACAGCTGTTGCTGGAACAACTCCGACGGTCGTTATTGCCAATCCTGCCAATACTCATCTCTCTTTGCCAATCGGTTGGTGAAAACTTTTGTCTACTATTTTTTCTAAAAATTGTTCGAACAACATTTTTTTTCCTTCTTTTCTCAGCTCAAATCTTACCAACGGGAGTCAAAGGATTGTCACAACAAAATATACGTAATACGAATGCTGTTGCTGCTGCTGCTGCTGCCGCTGCCGCTGCCAATCGTTCACAGGTAGAGGCTCTCGCTTATATATGAAAAAAAATCAATCTCGCATTGTCCAGGAATATTTGATTTTATTCAACAATGGAAATTTTCGAGCAGGCAGGACAAGCAATACAACTAGTCGGATCTCAAAGGCCTCGACTTAATCAGATGGGTCGCCAAGTGCAGGTACCGAATCAGGTCAAATCTTCGGTTTTACAGAATCAACTGGTAACCGTTGGGAAAACAATGGGAACGAACCAACTTATACTGTCGGGTAACAAACAAGTTTTAACTCCGATAATTGGTGAGTTAATGTGAATATTGTGAATATACAAAATTTTCTCTTCTGTTCAAATGCATAAAGTTGTTTGATCTTAGAAATTATATCGAATGGATCTAGACGAAGATTCTCGATTGTTTTTAATGTCAAAAAATACTTTTCAGGAGGAAATAAACCCGTTTTAATGGCGAGTCAAGCGGCATCTTCATCACAGACTGTTACTGCGAATAAACACACTCTATTGGCGAAATCTCTTCATGCTAGAACCGGTGCTACGGGACAAGTTAATCCGCAGAGCCAAAATCTTGGAGTTACGAGCCTTTCGCAGCAACAAGTACATAGATATTTCGCAAAATAGTTCAATTTCCATTTTTTAAAATCAAAATAAATGCAGATGAAAAAAAAAATAACTAACACATTATTTTTCAGCTTCAACAACTGCAACAGTGCTTAGCGGCACAGCACAAAGCGCAAGTTGCGGCCGGAAATTCGCCCAACAGAACGCAAATCCAAACCCAGCGAAATTCAGCTTCAGCGCCAGAAGATTCACTCTGAACATGTTCAAAAGCTACACAAGTTTTATGATTGATCGTCGTTTAATTCACTTTTAAAATCGAATAATTGGAGCCTTTGCTCGTTTGCATAAAGCACAGAACGAAGGGAAAAAAAACGATACAGAGATTAAACAACAGTAAAGTTAAGGGGATTAAAGGGGTGCGCGTGCCGGTATTTTAACACGAAACAAAGCGCCTGAAGGAAAAGGGAGTTAAAAACGTCTAAAAGCTTTTTGAACCGGAGTGCACATTTATCCATTCGCGCACCATTTCTCAATGATATCTCATTTGTTCGTTTCCCGATGTGCGGTTACTTTTTTTTTGCGTTGAAATCAATGAACTTTTGTGCGTTATAAATATGTACATAAGATTGAAATAATAAATTCGTGTGCATGTGCAATAAAAAAAAAAAAAAAAATTAGGTAGAAGCTTAGTTCTGTTTGGAAAAATATTTCACCGGCACGCCCGCACATTCGTACTATCCGAAGGTTTCAATTATTATTGTACATACCGCATTCACAGGTACTACTAAATACCTATATAGTACATATACTACAATATATGATTTGTTTTATATTAAAAAATGAGAAGAAGAAAATCTAAAAAAAAAGAAACAACGAGACTATTCTTATTGTTATGTCCGATGTAGTTTGCACTGATCCACTCGGCTCGCATTAGCATAATCATTAGAAATTATGCTAATGAGAGCTAATTAGAAACTATACTCATTAAAAACATATATATATATATATAATAGGGAAAAGATGGAACAAAGATTTTAAAGCCAAAGATTTAATAAGTATGAAGACGAAGAAAAAATATATTGAAAAATATATAGTTTGTATATTTACATAAAAATATCATAATAGATTTATAACAAGATATAAATTAGTATACATAGATGAAAAAAAAAATCAATGGCAAATGCCCGTACATCTTCATCCGGAATAAATAAGTACCTAGTTAAAAAATATCTAGTGCCAACAACAGTAATAACATTGTTATTGTTGCACAACGAGAAAGACCCATGGCCTTTGCATATTGTTAATTGTCTTTAATTATACAAACAAGCTATTCTTTCTTCACTGTGAATATCAGCTCGTAAAAAAATCATCACAATTTTCTAAGGACCTTAAAACAGATATATACAAATACTCTAGTTTCAAATGACTCCTTTGCGCGACTCGCCACCACACAATGCTTATACTTGATTTTGTTTGTTTGTTTGTATAATAGGTATAATAATTTTAATATGTGGTATATAGTATATTTATGACTCGTAAAAAAATAATCGAGAAATTGTATCACGATTTTGTGCGTACGCGTCATCAGACTGTTGTGTTGATATTTTGTTTTTATCGAAACGTAATGCTTTTTTGTCAATAGTATTCTACTTTTTTAGAATCTGATATGAAAAACATGTCTATATTACTGGGAAATTAACATTCGTTCAATATTTCCTGTTTAAAAAAAAATATCATTTTTTTCTAATTCGACAAGTATATCCGACTAGTTTTCTTTTTCCATCAGTGATTAATGGGCAAAATAATAAATCAATAGAAAAAATTCCATATCGATATGTACATCGCTAACAACATGACGTGACCGCTCATGTGTTACTAAAAACAAATCAATTTGCAAGAAATTTAACTAATCAACGTTTAAATCGATAACACTTTGTGCGTTCTCCGTGAGGCTTACGCGTTATTAAAAACCAATTGAGTTATTCGGTTCATGTAGCCCACGCTAGTAGTACTTTATAATTAATACCATCACCTCATTTGCCACTAAAAAGAATATTACCCTTCTTCGCGAGCCTTGGCAAGTATAAACAATACATTAATAGAATCATTAACCCGTTCTAAAAATAATGATGATTGATAAGACAATGTTCACTTATCGGTTTTTGGCAAGAAAAAGAAATGACTAACGATATTTCATCTTGCTACAAGTATTTTCTTCCTGCAGAAAGTTAAATATTTTGTGCGTAAAAAAAAAGTATTTATACAATAATCACTGAAATCCTGGCTGCATTTTTAAACCGTATTCAGAGAATACCGGCATTATCATCTCGGATGACCGTCCCGAAATTCGAATATAACTCGATATTATTTAGGGAAAAATGCGGTTGATTCATACTGCGAGGACTCAAAGTAACGAGAGAGCCTCTAATTTCTTTTCTCTCGACCCATTCACAACGCTGTTCCATTCTTTTCAGTTCATGGCAAGAAAAAAGAAAATTGAGTGCATTAGACCAACTCAAAGTTGAACAACTTTTTTTTCACAAAATTTTTACTCAACGTTGCTCAATGTTGAGTTATTCTTAATGCATCCATTATTTCTTCTATTACATCGTTGAATGAAAGGTACTAATGTTACAATCATACGATGAATGGATAGTAAATAAACCATGAAGTGACGAAGCGTCATGGTATATAAGTAACGCAGCGTAAAACGTTTAATCATTCGTAAATTATACGTTTGATAAGGCAGGCTGATCGACTTCGGGTCGACTGTCTGGAGGACTCGTCGTAGGTAGAGGTAAATCGACAGATATCACTTCACGGCTCTTTTCCATGCCCCATTCACTCTCAGGATCGGAGAATATATTCGATCCTTCGAACAGCTCGTCATCGATCGATATATCGGACATGTCATCTATACTCGGCTGATTATCGTCCGTGTACAAAGACTCTGTTACTGCTATATAAAATCGACTATATTATTTTTGGGATTTTCTTTTTATTATCTTAATTTCTATTGAAACAAAACAAAAATTTACCGTTATTACACGCATGTTGAGACAACCATGTGGGCTCGTCCCAATCATCAAATTGAAGTTTTGTGTTGACTTCGATCTCGTTGGGAGTAAGTATTCCATGAGTATCGGAATCCGTAACATCGAATATTTCCGTCACTCGTACCTTGTTATTCTCGTCCATGTAATAATACGCCATTATAGCTTCCTGATCGGAAGTGACTTGAAGAATATTCTCAAATGTGTCGTCATACGTCGGCCTGTCCGACATGTTTATCACATAACTAGATTTCCTCGTATAATCGGTATCGTCGTTATCCCAAGGTTGCCTGCCAAATTAATTGAAAATACAGACAAAATGGATATTTTATTTTCACAATAAAAATTCAAATAAAAAATGGAATAATAATATTTGGAATAATTAGCTCACATGTCGTTGTTGTACTGGAGGGAAAAATTTCGATTGCTTCTTTGATTTTTGTACGTCACATGATCGGAATCTTCAACGGTTGTCATGTCGTAGATACCTACGATTTAACGTTCAAAATAAACATTGTTTTCATCTCGAGTTCATAATTTCTGATCAATAATCATATATATTTTACTCACTCGTTCCGTATTCCCCGATCGACAATTGACATTTCATAGATTGAGAGATTAATGGACAATGAATGTTCATCTTTGGGAATACGACGCTTAGCTGTTGCAAGAAAAATCGACTTATTTCCATTAGATTGGTTCGCAATTTTGGGGCGTTCATGATGAATCTTTAAATAGAAGAAATTTCATGTCCATTTATTAATCTTTGTTGTCAATGTTTATGAGAATCGAGCATTAGGCTAAAATGATACTAAAAACAATATTAAATTTGACAAATACGTTTCTACAATTCTACGATCGAGCATTAGGATAACGATGATCGTATGATTCAATTTTGAGTGAATAATGAGCAAGATCGCGAAAGCTTTCCGGTCTGTAAGCTTTTACACTTGGCACGTTACAAGCGATAACGGATATTAGAAGTCTTACACTAATGAGCTTACCGTGACGTTGAGGTCAAGTGCATTTTGCATTTGTCAACTGCATTCTGTGGTGTACGCACGATATTTCCGATAACTTTGTATTCCAACGTGCATGTTTCTACAGTATTTCCTATCAAGCTAACCACAGTATAATTGGCATTATGTTAGTGTGCTTTCACCTGTTATTAACCGATTTATTTTCCCTTCTCTATATCATCTCTTGCTGATTCGTAACGATTTTATGCACTCTACTGCATACTTAGCTCGTTGATTTGTTAATTCTATTTGACATTGTAATGCAGGGACCGGATGTGATGATATTGTGGTAGTAAAACATCTAACGAATCATGCAGAGCATAGCCAAAAAGATGCTGTTGCTTTACTCACTTTGTAAAAGTCGCATAGACAACGTCTGCTGGTAGAGTGTATGGTAGACTCAAAAGTGAAAGAATCTTGACACTTCTGTGCTTGAAGAGCCAATTGATAATACCCTTGTTCGCCGCGTCAATGGCATCTTGAAATATTGTCATTACTGGCTCTGGTAAATGAGCGACTAATGCTTCCTGAATATAAAAAAAAAATTGAAACGTTAGTTTGGAATAATACAATGAAAATAAGAAAGATTTAGTAAAATAATTGACTTACCTGTCTGTGAATTTTACATTCCAAACATTCTGGATCGTATTCCATACTGTCGTCGAGAGTATCCGAAACTACGAAGGTCGATTGAACAGCTAAACACCTCGTACAATTTATTAAATTGTTGCGATGTAAAAACCTGAGTGCATCATCGAATCCTTGCTTACACATGTTTGAGAGAATCTATTTATAACAAAAATAAAATATGCTATCAATATTACGAATTTCATAATCTTGAATATTGCGAAAGTTCACTTATTAGTTGTGATTATTAAGTAAATTTACCTCGGGATTGGGCGGAAATAGTATTCTTGCAAATCGATAGATATTTTGCCTCGAGAGCTCGATACTAGTATTTGCGACATTTACCTGTAAATTATTTTTCATAAAATATTCAAGTAACTTATAAATTATGTCTAAATTTTGTTTTAATTTTATGAAAAATTATTAAAATTACTATGTTTTATCAAACAAACAAAAAAAACTTACGTGAAACAATTGTGAGGATATATCCCTTGGACAGATATCACTCTCGCCACAAAAGGGACTTATTGTTATGGTGTTTTCATCCAATGTTGGTAAGTTATCGCTGAATCCACCATCCATATATCTTATACCATGAAATCGCGGAGGCAATATTCCCGAGAAAAATGGAATAAAGGAACTGGCGAGAAGTGCCTTGAAAAAATAATTTCATGTTAAAATATAATTTTGCAATTTATGGCTATAGTCAAATCAATAATAATGGTTCTAAAATATTGTGCAATGAAGTTTGCATGTAGAATAAAAAAAGTAATTTTTTTAGAGGTTTATCCATACCCTCGATTGAGGCTCAATAAAATGGATTAGTAAAAATGAACATACCTGAAGAAGATCCTCTCGTGAATTAAACTGCGAAACGATGACGTTTTTTCCATCGTAGACCCTCGTAAGGGAAATGTGCAGTTTTCCACTGACTCTAATGTGAGCATCACTCGGAAGAAACTGAAAAAAAACCGTTTTTTTTTACACGTTGACGAATAAACTGTATTTTTGTTTCACAATCAAATCGTAAATATAACAAACCTTTTGCAAACTTTCCAAGAGTATGTGTTGAACGTCAAAGGATGGACTGAAGGGTCCGAGTGTTCTTTGCCTTGCTTCACGAGCGAATCGTAAGACATTGCTCGTTATTTGTCCTGAAAATATGTAAAAGTCATGAAAACGTATAAAGGATTTTACGATATATTGAAATTGAGCAGTGCATCAAATAATAATATTTTTTTCAAAACGTATGCCTTTTAACACGTTAATTTAAGGAGAGCTTGATTATCTGATAAGCAGTGCACAGATAAGCTAAATGTTTGTTTCGAGCTTGTGGAATTTGTGCTATAAAGTAACTGCCGGAAACGATGGACGCTCGACCACCCGAGGATCTCTCGACGAGTTGGACCTTGGCAATCACACCTGGTCGATGAAGAAAAAAATTCTGATATTCCGATATCATTCCTTTCATTATTAAACTTTGGACGTTTGGGTTTTTTTTCACTGATAAGCCACTCTTGTTCATCGGCACGAATCATAGCGAAAAGCTTTCTTTGTAGTCTTGATCAAAATATAAAAAAAAGATAATTAAAAAAACATGTATATATTTCAAGTCCTATCCATCTGTTGTATCGCGTTTTATTCTACGAAAATTTCTTTTTATTATCTCTCAATACAATCATCAGAAATCTTGATATATTGATACATTATCAGATTTAACAAGATCAAAATGCTCGAATTCGAAGCTACAAAAATCTCTCCTGGAGCTATGATAATGCTGCAATAATCATCATGTTTCAAAAAATAAAGCAATAAAAATACAAGAAGGCCATTAGTGTTTGCAAATTGTGTTCCCTTTTCGAAGATGAACGAAAATTTTTGTATGTATTAGTAGATTTAGAAAATCGCTTATTTATTGAAATGAGATATATCAACATGTAAAAACTATGAAGATTCAAATGGGTAAATCGATTTTTCTTTTTATTTTCAAGAATAAAACGATAAATCTAGTGAATTTTCGCTCGTGTTTGCGTTATCAGCGATATCCCTCTGACGAAAGCAAGGAAGAAACCGCTGGTGGTCAAAAGTGTGTTGAAATTTGTATATCTTTATAAACAAAGGCTCTGGTGTTTATCGGAATAAACACACACATACACACACACACAGGTCATTGACCAAAAAAAAGTTCTGTGTACTAACGTTTTACGATGATACCGAGCGTGTATTACCTAAGTTGAAAATTGAACACAACAATGGGTAACAAATTAATCATCAGTACAACGCGCTCGAAGAATTTGAGATAAACGGAAAAGAAAGAAAATCGAGAGAAAATAAACGTCCTTGATTGCTGTTTGTATATTATAATATGATTCATTTCCAATTGGCCTTTTCTAAGCTTGACCCACTTATCAACTTAAGTGTTTGCTCGAAACGCGGTCAGATTCCCCTACATCATATCATTGCACTGCTACAAGTTGAGCTATTGGTAGAAGATTATTATTGTAATATTCGTCAAAAGTAGAAACGTTAAAGGCCGAATAGCATTAAATTATCGATTTTATTTCTTTTTCGTGTATTCGACAGCATGTATTATCAATAGCTACTCAGTAAGGCCGTTTGTATCAACCAATCCACGATCAAAGTTTTTTTTTTACTCGATTAGAATACTTTGATATATTTGGTTTACAGAAAGTAATTGTTGTCTTTGTTGAACAAAGGAAATCTATGTTATTACTAGGATTGATGAGAAGCCCCATGAATCAATAACGAGAAAAATATTCATTTTCATATTTGTATCGATAATTGGTAGAATAAATATTCTGGTACCAAACAAGTTACTAAAATTTAAACAATTGTTCTCGAAATCATAATATAATATGATTAAAATCATCAGTGATAATTTTTTTCAATATAATATTTAGAAAATTTGCATAAATTTCATTGAACATTACTTTGTAACGTGTAAAAAATTTAAAAGAGTTTTGTCGTCAAGTAATCGAGATATTAATTGTGTAAAATTACATTTTTAATGTGGGCTCTTATTGATAGGTTTCGAATAATTACGAATTTCAATAATAAATATCTCTATCTTGAGACCATGAATAATCAGAAAATTTCGCTGTAAATTCAATACTGTATTTAACTTTCTTTTGACGAAAATAATTTTCGAATGAGAAACGATAGATCCTCCTCAAGTCTACATTATGAGAAGAATAATAAAAATCTTTGCAGATATTTGAACAAAAATTATTTTTTCCCGATTGAGAAAAACTATAATTGTCCTAGAAAAATATAAATTCATTTCCCTGTTCCGCTATACTAAGATCAAAATTTATGTTTGAAAAAAGGTCATCGCACGTGCGATATCATGCAAAACAAAGGCAAAAGAGATAAGAAGAAAAGAGAGAGCGATCTGGATAAAACGCTGCAGCGGATATTAATCCGATTCTTGCATCTCATAGAGAATACATTTCTTTTTTAATCGAGGAAAAGCATAGGAACGATATTGCGTATCTGTTACTCAGTGTGTAAACAAAGAGGGTATAAGTTCACTCACCGAGGGGCAAGTCACAAAGAAGACAGCAAGCAGCTATTGCTCCAGCTGATGCTCCGCTGATTTTATCCAAGAGCAAATGCGGCGCGTATTTCTTGAAACATGCGGCTACTCCGACATGGTAAATACCAAGAAAGCCACAACCAGCGAAGGACAAATTCATTATATACACTGAAAATCAGAAAAAAAATTGTATTGAACAATTATCCAATTTATATATTAAGGTTGTCGCAAAGTATAAATAATAAATTTGAATAATCATAAATGAACAATGTAAACATGTTTGTAATAAACTTGCTGCGTTATTATAATCGCAAAATAGTTACTGGCACTGAATAACAACAACAGCACCAACAATAATAGTAGTGATAATATTATCACTAAAGTATCATTTTTATACGCCATCAAAATACGGTTATTTTAAATCGTAGAAAAATAATGAATTTAATCGTGAGAAATTACGAAATTATGATCTATGCAAAATTAAGAAAAAGGAATATATTATGATATTTAGATCATTAAAAAAACATTATGACATTTAAATCATTGAAAACATATTATGGCATATAAATCGTTAAAAAAACATTATGAGCACACGAATATCAAATAAATTATATACGAATAATTCAATATTTATCTATCAGAAGAAAATAAGAATTTTTCATTTGCACTGAATTATTATTGAAAAAAATGTATTTTCAATTTCGTAAGGGTATTATTTGGTCTGCTCTTAAAAAAAAAGTTTGACACTCGATGTTCTTTTTTACTCTCACGCGATTTTTGTTGCCGCGAGCATTCTCTCTCTCTTTCTCTTACTCTATGAATGACGTGAGCTATTTAAAAGGTAAAAATGTGAGGTAATATTTTGACGAATTCAAATGCAACATGCAGATATCGCTCAAACGTTTGAGAACGCACAATTTTCGTATTGTTATAAATGTAAGCGGTTGAAATAATGAAGGTTTTACCTAATTAAGAATTAAGGAACTTACCTAATAAAGAGTTAAGAAAATATCAACAAAATATCTGGTCGAGAGCTAGCGCAGCTCTCTTGTCATACGTCGCAATTTCATACGCAATCTTACACACGCGAGAGACTGCAGAGAATAATAAAAACAGAGTCGCGCGCTTTCCCGTGTGTGTGTGTTTATTAGCACATGTAAAACAAACAAATATAATCGCGCACACAGCTGTTTTCCCGTGGAGAATACTTGATCGATCGACGGATCAACGGTTACTACTCCGTTTATTGTAAACTCCGTCGTCACTGATAGATTGAATATTGCGGCGTTTTCGCGTAGGAAAAAAACAAAAATGAAAAATATAAAACTCTCGTGCACGCTTATGAGCAAAACAAGGAAGCAACAATGTGTTTGTGACGTTCGATTATGACGCGGTATTTCTACTGGTCGAATCTGCGTGGTGTGGTTAAAGCTCCGCCCACAAATCTTCCTTCGTTTGCCTTTTGTTTCTTTTTTTTTTCATCCGCAACGCGCGTTCTTACGTACTCCTTCAATTTAACACGCAGCCTATGATATTTCCGGATAATCTTGTATATTGCCGAGATTTATTGTTACGTATATGATTATTGCGTGCACAACAAGAGATCTATTACGTGTAATCGCTTGTTTTCTGTTTACCTTTTTTTTTTTTTTGAAAACCAACGGAAAATACAAATCGTAGAGACAACGCTAGTCAGTACAGAGACTGTTTGTCCGTTTGAAAATCTCGTTGGTACTTTATTCGGCTCGTGGTGGGGAACGAGCATTGCCGATTCGTCGGCTTTTTGACAATTCGCGTTCTTATATATCTGTCACATATACGTAATATACACATATAGATATATATTGCAAATACACGTCAGTCGAGTGCAGGTGGTAAGTAAATATAATGGCAAATATTACGAATGTACAACACGAACTATAATTTATATCTGGAAACTCATCTAATGCCGAAATAGAGCGCACATTAACGATTTTTTGTTTGTTTTTCCATACAATGTATTACAATATCTTTTTTTCTACAATCGAGCTGTTGACTTACAGTATGGCGGTAAATCATTCTGTAACGTAAAACTTTGGATAATATATAATATACACGTGCGCAAATAATTATATATTTTCATATCTTTTTGTTGAAGATCGAAATTAGACAATAAGAGGGCGGTACATTGGTTTTATTACGTCAAAGGCATACGTAAAAAGCATCGAAAAAGTGAGCCCATAACACATCAACACTATATATACGTGTTAATGTTCTGTCGGTTTTTCTGATTGACACAATTTTTTTTCTCCCAATTTACAGGTTAAATTCGACGATACATGTCAATCAAAAGCTTCGCTGATCTGGCGTATGAATTTTATGCTAATTATTGGCGAGATGCGAAAATGAATTCGGAACTAGAATCAAACGCTAATAAAGAATCAACAAGTGAACAAATAAGTATACTCGAAAATGGACAAGGCGATACTCCCTATCACGCCGTTTACATTCCCCCGGAAGACATCGATGACGATTCGGAAGGTAAAATATCAAAAACTTTCGATTATCAATGAATTTTCAACAAACCATTGTTCCCAACTTTTCGTTCTCTATGAAAAAAAAAAAAACAATGTTCAACAAAGTTAATTGTGGATTGAATATCGCAGAGAACATCACACGCATCTACAGCGACAAGATCGAAGCCTTGAAACTCATGAAAAATTACAAACGAGCTCGTTTGAAAACTTTCGGCAATCGGCAAGGGGCCATCGATTATACAATCAACGGAGGCGACAAGGAAATAATTCCCACCGTGAAAATAACCAGCGACGAAAAACCAGTCAACTTCAAGGGTCCGAAACCTCAGGAACTAGTGGCCTTTAGAAAATTAATAGATCACGGCGAATTGGAGAATGTTAAAAACGTTGTTTGGGAAAATCCGAGATATCTTATCGGCAGCGGCGATACACCCGCTATACTTCAGGTATTTTTATAATTGTTGGAGACAGAGACAAACTTTCGAAACGATAATTGATTGTCTGTATTATCTCTAACAGGAAGGTTGCCGCTACAATGCTCTGCACATTGCCGCTAAGGGACAAGCCAACATGTCGCAGATGTGCGAACTCTTATTAAATACCGTGGGAAATCCTGATTTCGTTAAATTACTTTACGGCGAGGATGAATGCACGAGTAACGTCGATCGCGCTCACGTACTTTTGGATCTCTATTTGAACACGCCTGATAAAGGACTGAACGAGACGCCACTACATTTTGCCGCAAAGTACGGCTTGAAAGATGTCGTCAGAGTACTCGTATCTTACTCACAATGCGTCAAAACACTGCCCAACAAATATGGTCAAACACCAGCAGAAGTGAGTTAATGAAATATCTGTTTGAAATAATATAACGATATTTATTGTTGAACGTTGCTATTTTTTTCAGAAGAAGAAGAGTTTACGTTAAAAATGTAATTTTAAACAGTTAATATCTCGATTATTCGACGACAAATTTTTTACGTATTTAATAGTAATGTTCAAGGAAGTTCATTCAAATTTTTTATAAATTATCTTGGAAGATATTATATCTGATGATTTTACCGAAGCTTTATGCATACTATTATGATTTGTTCAATAGAACCTCCTCAATCAGCCAAATATTTGCTCTTTTTCTAGGTGATATGCAGCCGCAAGTGCCAAGAGGATGAGACCCTCAAGAAAGACATACACATGTTGCTGGAAGATCAGTATTATGTGCCAGTACTGAGAGCAGATGATAATACTCTGCAGCCGATTATCGGTTTACCATTTTCTCCCACAAGCCCACAGGTATCGTTTGAATATGAAAATAATGAAAGCACATGATCAGTTCACAAAATGGAATTGTATGAAAGCAAATTGATGATTTCCATTTCCTCATCACATACCTTATATATTTATTTCAAGTTGGGCTTAATGGACATTCCGATTTTTTATTTACAGCGTCCTTCGAAGATCGATCCCATAAGTCCGCGGGTCGAGGTCCGAGCTTTCGCAGGTCCTATGACTAAGTCTCAGGCTCTTGAATTCAGAAAAAAGTGGAAAACACCACCTCGAACGGGCCTTAGTTTCACTCAACGAAGGGAAATTTCCTTGAACGATTCTCTGTGCAGTCCGATCCCTCATCACCAAGATCCTTGCATGAGACTGAACGACACTGAAAAGGGTCTCGAGCGCGTAGGAAGGTAATAATGTGAACGCTAATTTTTAATTGTCGTTTAATTATAAAATTTTCTTATATTCGATATTTACACGTTTGTTAATTGTTAGAGAATTAGCTGAAGAGTATCACGTCTCGTGGAAAGAATTTTGGCCCTTTCTAAATGATTTTGCGGACTTTCGATGCCACGAGGGTTTGCGGCGATTGGAAAAATATTTGGAAAATCGTCACAACGATTTGTGCCAAAAAGAGGTTTGTATTTTATGTACATAGGAATTGATAGCTCGGGGTTAATCTTGTGCAAAACTATAAGAAATTTTATCGAATTATGTCTTTTAATTAATTTATGTGTTTTTTTTTGTTCACAAGGGAGTTACATCGGATCAAAAACGAAACAAGGAATCTCCCGATGTACTGACCGATCTCTGTGCCAAATTAGAATCTTGTAGTCTTCAGCTCAAGGAATCTAATAGTGAAAGTGATACTGGTTAGTCGTGAATTACATTACGCTACCGAGAATATACTTTCAATCTTCATTATTATGGTTTTTCCTTATAGATGACGAATTTTATACGCCACCATCATCGCCTATAGAGACGACGGTAAACCCTCAAGATTCCGATTGTGAGGATGAAATGTGCTTGGCAGATGAAGGAAAAGGCATTTTCATTGAGGGGTACACTAATTATGAAATTGTCGAAAAATTTATAAATAATCTTTGATATTTTTAAACATTACATTTTTTTTTCTTATATTATTTTTAGATCGACACCGTCGAAAATTGATTTCGCCGTTTATAATGCGATATCAAGCTATATAAATCCGGAAGTCTATCCATTAGTATATCGTTGGCGACACGAGATTCAACACATAGTAAACAGCGATGATTTCGAGTGAGAATAATTTTAATAATTTTAATATAATTATTCGATACGAAAAATGTTAAGAGTTAGCATAATTTTAAAAAATGTATATATGTATTTTTAGTCTCGACAGAACTTTTTCCTCAACGAGACGAAAATTGCTGGTAACGCCAGAAAAACCAAGAATATCCAAATTTTGACTGGTCCAACGAAGATGCCGTTCGTGAGGAACACTGGAATCTCAAAGAAGATTCTACGTCGAGGACGCATCCTGCAGTTGGAGCCTATTCTCAACTTCCATTATAAATACTCATTCATTTTTTATCTTTCTCTCCTTTTTTTTCGTCTTATATAGTTTTATCGTTTACGCAACAAACTGCTTTACTACGCAAGTTATATATGTATTATAAATCACATTACAAAGAGAAGACATATATATGTATCTATATATTTTCATAAAATTTCATACTATTATACGTTGTACATGTTGAGCGAAAGGTTTTGAAGAATCAGCATTAGCGTATTTCGTGACGCACGTTCTCAAAGATTGCTAAATACTGTTGGAAAAAAAAGCAATCACCAGTGTCACGATATCAAACATAATATTTTTATCGTTCAGCAACTCGACATACGATGTCTAATGTCACATTAAACTTTATTCACAATAACATTACAGATTTGAATGAAGAAAAATTACATCGGTTGCTGGTTTTTTTTATTGTTTCGTTTCTTTTCTTTTTAAATCCTATTAACGATAATTTTGCATGTTGATTCACATCCAGCATACAATATTAACAATGTTGTTTCCATGATATAATAT
>JABMBV010032407.1:0-15489 GCA_018906735.1 Mesochorus sp. PSUC_FEM 10030011
TATATATATATTTTTTTTATTCACGTTCATTACGCCTCGATGAAAACATTGTAAGGTAATTGATCCAACGTCGGTTAATCTCACAGCCTACGACGATAAAATGCTCAAGGAAGAAAACAACAATTTGGAGCACCAATTTCTGGAGACAATTTTTTATCGCATGCGATTTTATATGCAGATGTAGATAGAAGACAATCGAGATAAGATGCTGGTGGGTATCAAGAAGTTTGAGGGAAGCTTATCAATCGAGAAGGATAAGAGTCAATAGAGTCAACAAAGAAGAGAAATAAAAGGTGGAGAGGAGCCGCGTTGAAAGCATCAACGTATGTTTATGTTTATTGACGAATGTCAAGGAGCAAATAAAATTAAAACAAAGGTCTTAGCAGCGTTATCACAGCTGGGAGGGTGAATAGCCGTAATTCGTGTCTCAAATATTAAATAATAATAATAACAACAACAACAATAATAATAATAAAGTTTCCGGAGTAATATTTTCATACAAATGCATCAAGAAATCACTGGCTCAGGAAATTTAGTAATAGGAAATAAAACTGTATTTTTAATCATAAAATCCAAGAGTGTGTTATCAAAAAAAAAAAAACAAAAATCCTTGCATCTCAAGCTTATCTTTTTTGGTTAAACTGGTCACACATATTTTGATAAATTCCACTCAAACACGTTCGTCTCTGACTAGATGAATATTATCTACGCCCACAATTGAAATTAAAAGCCGCAGCAAAGAATCATCGTTTCATATCCTGGACGACGAGTACCAAAATTCTCTCGCCTTATAATATATGTATATATAGATGTATATATAGATATATTTTTGTACAATATTTACAGAGCTCGTGTCATCGTCCCTACTGGTCTCCTTCTTGCTTCAACGGATAAATTATTCGATAACGCTTTTTATGTACACGCCTAAGAATTTCTTTGTATCCTAAAAAAAAAAATAATAATATTTGATATACATATGATATAGTCGACTAAGAGGGTTTGCCCGATCGACGGGTTTCCCCTCATCTGCACCGGGTCGAAAATTAAACGTAATAAAAAATATATGTGTGTATATTTCTTCGAACTAATTATTTCTGCGTGCGCGAGGCAAAGCATTTTCTCTCTTTCTCTGCGTTCCCCATCATGACGTATCCTCGAGATGAATATCGAAGAGTGAACATGTAGAGACTTACTTTCGTGTGTATATATGTGTGTGTGTGTGTGTGCGTCACGTGCTTTTTTTCTTCGATCGACCAGCGACTCGAGAAAGAAATTTCCACAGCGTGAAAATTATACCTGGCACATAATGGCGAGATTACAGTGGCTCAACGACTCGGCGAAAGTCACACGTTGAGGTAGTTCGACTTTTTGTGGAATGTTCGATACGAGGAAGGGAATAATATATACGTCGAAATTAAAATTATGTACTGGAAAAAAAAAATCCTAATAACGAATAATCACGAGAGTGTAGGAAGACGAGAAGAAATCTGTCTCTCAAGGAGAAAAAATTCGACGAAACGTTCACACGTCTCTCCCTCAATTCCCCGAGTTCCTCTCTCTCTCAGCCCAATCGTCGTCACAGCGAAAAAAAAATACTTGACAAAAACAACAACAACCGATGACTCGGCTTTTTTCTTTTTTGGAAAATTTCTCCTAGGCGGATGGAACTGGACGAATATCTGAAACAAAAAAATACGAAAAATTCAGTTGAGATCGAGTTTTATTTATTTATTTTTTTAATTATTGTATTCATTCAAACTTTCCCTCGACTTACCTCACCCGATGAATCCTGCTGCCACAGATATAATTATCGCCAATATACCGGTCGTCACCTGCCCCGCAGTCGAAACCGTCGTCGTCGACTTTTGCGGCAATGACTCCTGGACGACCTCGCTCGGCGAAAAGTGATCCTCGGCCGTCAACTTGTCCGAGTATTTGTTTATCAAATCCATCACGAGACCGTTCGACCAACCGAAACCCAATTGTACCTCGTACTCACCGCCACCACCTCCGCCTCCTGATACTGTTGCATCGTACTAAACCAGATAATAAAGAAATATTTTTTTTATTTGTAAATATATGTACGAATTTTGATTTCTAAGAATCAGAGTCCAAAGATTTACTGACCGTCTGAAAAATTTCTTGAATAATAAATAGAAAAAAATTCTACGAAAATTCGATTTAATTTTTCAACAATTTTACTTTGCGAATTTTTTGCTCTTATTTTGTCAGAGGGAAAAAAATCTTAAAAAAATATGATATTGGTTGAAGACTTATAGATATAAATAAGACAGAATAAAATATGAAATAATAATAAGTAAACAAGAAAATCCATCAAGATTCAATGGAATTTTTCATTTTTGCTTTGAAAAAAAAAAAAAATTTTTCGCTTTCACTGTCAATGGGACAAAAATTTCAAAAAAAAATGTATGGTGTGAGGAAAAAAAGTGCTGCACCTTTTCGAACATGCTGTGAGTGGCATTGAAGGCTTTGTGATTGCTGCGGACCCATCGTTCGCTAATTTCATAAGCAAATCTCTGTGCCCAAGGATCGCCAGTTTTGTCAAGGGACATAATAACGAAGTATTGTAGGGGTGGCCAGGCGTTGGGATAATCCCATTGTTCGCCAGAGTGTTCGAGGGTCGTTGGAATACCGCCGACATTGAGCATGATCTGGCTTTTTTCGAGATACTTTAGAACCTTAGCGACGTAGTCCTCGCGTTTGTTGATGTCGTAACAGTTCGTCCACAGGGGTACGACATTGGTAGGGTAAAAATAATCTCTTTTGATATCGTTAAGAAGATCGTAATCGAGCCAAGCGCCAACTTCGTCGTGCCACAGTATAGCTTCAACGGCGATTTTCCATTGATTAGCTATACGCCGATATTCAATGGCTTTCGATATGTTACCCATTCTCTCGTTGTACTCGGCCAACAGTATGGCGTTACGATATATTATCGCATTGAGTTCCACGGGAATGATGTAATGGCTCCTGATGTTGGATAAATTTCCTGTAAGGCGATGAAAGCATTATAATAATTGGACAGAGGGAGAGAGAGAGAGAGAGAGAGAGGGAGACAGGAAAAAAAAGCAATTATTTATCTTCCATTTTTAACACATCCATTTGAATCATCCACACGAATACTCGATTCAAATGGATTGAAAATAAAGAGATATACGAAGCGACAGAGGACGGTAAACACATTTTTTTCTTCTCTTCTCTTCTTCTTCTCCTAAGGAATTTTATCGCTATTGAAAGGATTCTAAAAATACGCATTCGTATTTATTTTTCGTACCTTTATTCGTTCCATCGAGGATGAACCATCTGCTAGAAAAATCCCAACCGGATTCGGCCGCAGTCTTTAGCTCCGTGTAATACATTTCCTTGGCCTCGTTGGTCCGAAACTTTCCACCCGTTTCAACGTCCTCTCTGATTATTAATAATTTTTTTTCAATAATTAAACTCGTTAACAATTATGCCGAAAGTTGTTTCGATGTTTAATGGTGAATTTAGAAGATTTTTAGAGATTGCATTGAGGAAGAAAATGGCTAAAACTGGGAATTCCGATTGGGTAAAGTTGATTTATCTCTAAATTCATTACCTGTAAGATTCGGGTCTCGGTCCTTTGGATCTCTCGAAGTATCTTGCGAGGGTATAATTGACGCCATCCTTCTCGATGGTGACGGTGCGATTTTTCATCCAGAAGTCAAATTCCTTTTCGAGTACCCACAAGTGTTTTTCGAGCCAGGGCCAATCGTTGGTTGCTTCGACATAGTCTTCGACCATCGGTATGAGGAGTGGCGGATGTGACCTCATCTCGTAATAAATTCTTCCACCGTTCGGTATGAAACCGATTCTTTCAACGACGGTGAGAAAATTATCGAGCATACCGCGTACGGTCGTGTACATTTCGGAGAGCAGGAGACCTTTCACGATCCAGTAAGAGTCCCAGTAATAAAATTCGCGAAATCTTCCACCGGGCACGATCACGGGATTCGGCACGTAAATTATCGAGTACAAGTCCTGATGGAGCCTCACGTCGTCCTTCATTTTTCTCCCCAACATTTTCCATATGTCGTTGAGATCGGAGGCGAATTTTCTCAAATCTCGATCCTTGATCGTGCGTAAAAATTTGGGCTCTTGGCGCCAATCGTTCGGAGTCCAATCCTCGAATTCCGAGCCCGGAGGCTCGAAGTTCTCTTCCAAAAATTGTACAACCTGATCGCGCGTTGGCATGTGGTCAGTATTGTTCATAAATCTTCGAAACGAGGCGAGGGTCTCGCTCGGGGGTTTTCGCATTTTCATATCGACGAACGTCTTCGAGTCCGGGTAAGGGGACGCCATTTGTACCGTGTGGAGTAAATCGCCATAGCAGTAAATGTCACTGCAATACAATTTATCGTGTGTTTGCTGTTTCATACTATTCTTTTTCTGTTCTAAAATTAAATAAAGATCGAACGATTTTTTTTTATCTTTTTCTTTTTTCAAAATTTCTTATCGGCAACTAAGAATTTTTATGACGCACGTAAAACCTTCGATATCTTAATAATATTCTTCATGGAAATTCGGCGCTCGTATACGAAAAAATATTCAAAACGATCGAGGCCGAAGTCTCGCCACCTCGTTCCAAAATTATGGAATCCGAGATATTGCACTAATTTGTGCCCCCGGGAGAACGTGGCAATTTTAACTTCCGGGCTTACGCTCGCAGACACGGATGAACATGCCGGCGAGAAGAATATGTGGTACAGCCAAGTATGTGTACACACACGTTGCAAATATTCGCGCAGTTACGTAAAACTGACCAGAAGATACGTGTCTTTTATTGCATATATTATATACGCACGGTGCACTTGCACGCTCGAGGCAAATAATGCAAATAGACCTCGTTTTGTATTATTTCTCGGATAAATTTATTTCGGCGATCTCAAATTTTGCAATCAATTTATATTAACGATTTCCGAGTCTGTTTTCTTTTTTTAACATTTTTTACGAATTACGAAATCTATCAACGAATTGGCATTTTTCATTAAAAAATCTCTCATTTTTTGGGGAATTATAAAAATCAAATTAACGTCCTCGAATTCTCGATCGTAATTTCGGGAAATCAATTTTGTTTTAAACCCGTTTTAATTTTTTTTTTCTTTTTTTTAATTCGTATATATCGAACGAAAAGATCAGCGCTCGTAATGAGCGGATAAGAAGCAATTCAACGTGCCGCGAGCGAATTCAATTAAAATTTGACCTCGTGCGATATCCGACTACTTTCCATTCCGCGCCAACGTTATATCCTTTCTCGCGGGATTCTAACGACTATATAAAAGACCTTATTGGTGAAACATGATCCCTGCATCGGATCGAGGAGTTTCCCAGAGCGTTTTACTTCCGGGTGCATCTTCACCAAAATTGACTTTTTGTCAGATTGCGATGGAATCGTCGTCATTGTTTGATTCAAATATTTCGATGTGAATTTTGATTGCTCAATTTTTTCGTTATTCTCCTGAAATTCCCACGAATCGAATACTTTTGGAGTAGAATAAGTTGAAGAAAAAAAGGAACGTTCTTAAAATAGAATCAATACGATTGTTTCGTTTTTTTTTTTAATCGCGTAATTGATCAAAGTAAAATTAGTTAATGAGCAAAGCGCCGATACGTTGTCGACGACACCGGCCTTGGGAGCGTCATCGGAGCATGCGTTTACTTGCACGATAAAAATTTCCAAGTATAGCATTTAAAGAATTGAATTTCTCAATAGGTGTTACACTGCAACTGCAATATATATATACAAGAGTGTGAGAATTGCCATCATTGTGGAAGCCACGACAGCGTAATCCGAAGGGGGAAAGAATACAAAAAAAAATGCATTTATTACGGTTTTACGTTAATCGTGACATAAATAAAATTAAACAAAAAAAAAAGTTGCATGTACTTGAGAAACTGAAAATTATTCATTTGGAATCGTAATAAATCACGAGATCTTTTTTTTCTTCGCGTCCTTCGAAATTTTAAAATTTTCCATGCGCTTTTTTTTCACATGCAAATTTCATTGTTAACGTTGACAATTTCATTGTCAATCAGAATGGAAAATAATTAATCACGAAAAAAAAAAATCTAGAAAATCTTGTAAAATGCACAATAGTCATTGGAGACAATAAATTCTCTCGGTGCAACCGACTAATCTCGTTTTGGCGTCGGAATAGTTTAATGGAGTCGTTAACTTCGCACGCGGGTCAACAATGAGTTTAAGTGACCGAGAAATCTAGACACATTTTTATGGTTAGCGCATATCGTATTATAGAGCAGAGCTTGAAAACATTTATAATTTTTCTTTCAAATATTTCTCTATTCACAATTTTAAAAAAAAATAAAAAATAAAAAAGCGCGAAAAAAAATTACAAACGAAAAAATCATTATAAATTTTGTTTTTTTTTTTTTTCGTTACGTCAAACGAATTTACGATCCAGGATAATTAGCTTCGAGATCTCGATGACAATATGACGAGAGCAATAATATGTGAAACCAATGTTAAGGTCGCGTCATATTTAACGTCATACATCGACATGTGTGTCCCGAGAGATTGACTCGTGTCTCACGTATGCGATGAAACACGAGAAGACTTATGAAACTCGATAATACAACATTTTATGTGATGCATGTTTGGTCGAGACGCGAGTTTTATGATCGCCTCGATCATTTCACGTGAATCAATTTCTCTCTCTCTCTCTCACTTCTCTAATTTTTTCAAGAACTTTATCGTAATAATTAACAAAGTAATTAATAATGATCCAGATGAAATTCTACTTTTATTTAATTGAAAAGTTAATTAAACAAAAAGTACTGATGAATTGAAATAATTTGCAAATAAAGATCGTGTGGATTTTTGTAATAAAATAAATCGATATAAACTCGAGAAAAAAAATTAAATAAATAAGTGGACAGTAAGGATATCGACCCCAGAGGAATTCTTAGGGATGATTGAAAACGATTTGAAGCCGAAAACGATATAAATAGTCGATTTGTTATTTGTGAATCGTGCGATTATATGTGGGCGATTTGTTTTCGTCAACAGAAAATACGTCACGAGTTCTTCGACGTCAATGAAGAAGAATATGAGAAGGAATGGAAGACGAAGAGGAAGAAGCAAGAGACGAGAGTGACTGTGGCACGTGGGCACGTCCTTGGACCTATTCCCGGTGCCACACCCGCCATGTGAGAATGTTCATGTCTCATCTAACGACAATGATGCTGTTTGCTTTTTGGCCATTTTCTTCTTCAGGCATTCTTCGCTAATTAGACAATTTTATCGATAATCGTGAAGACTCGTGACGAGCGGTCGGGGATGAATTTCTTTTCGGAGCAAAGAAAAGAGAGAGAGAGAGAGAGAGAGTGAGAGAATCTTCAGTGAAAATTAAGTACAGGATAAAATTTTGAAATTAAAAATGAGGAAAAACACGCATCGATGTGTAAAAATATTTCCTGCAATCGCGTAATTTTTTCATCATTGATATTTTGAACTTCCGATTGTGCCGATCGTCAATAATAAATTTGATAAAAAAAAAAAAGTCGCATACCAATTAATTGGTTCGAGGAATTTTCTTTTTCGATGAATTTCACTTACCTTGGACAGGGGGGCGGAAGTCCCACCGTGCTCATCGCGTCAAAGTCCGTGGCGAAGGTCTGCTGAAGTGTCAGCCAGACCACAACGATCTGTGCCATAATAATCGAACTTTTTCTTCTTTCCGCCATTTTCTCATATATCGCCAATGTGTATTATCGATCTTTAATTATTATCACGAAATAAGACGATAGCTAATGTATCTTTGATTCGCGATCGATAAAAAACACACTTTTGGATCCCTTGGCAGTTAAAAAAATTCCTTTTTCTTTCGAGCCAATTATTAATGAGTTTTTTTTGTTGTTGTCTTTCTCTCTCTCTCTCTTTTGGTTATTCTTGCTCCTTTAACAGTGGATGAATCCTCGTATTTTTTTTTTCAATACTCTCTTCTCCTTTTATCGATGGTTTTTCGTTTATGTGTCCAGCGTTCGATTTTTATGGCTGGCGAGGATGGAATGGCGTGATTGTCGCGATAAGAAAATGAACGTGACAGGGAAAGGGCGAAGAGAGAGAGAGCGGGCGAATTCGAGAGAGAGACTTGACGTTTTTTTTTACGTGAGATAACACGCGATTTATCTATTTTTTTTTTGGTCTTTGGGCCTTAATTCCTGCTTACTATTTGGTGACTGGTTTCGGCTGAGGGCTCTCGCTTTTTTTTAATTCGCTCGACGGTTTCACTTCCAACAATAATTCCTCATCATCTCTGAAACAAAATAAAATAAAGAAATAAATATATTTGATAATCCCCTTCAAATTCTTAATTTATTTCGACGAATCGTAAAGAATAACATCTTTGTCATCAATTCGACAAATTCATCAACGAACCAAAATAAAATTTGAATAAATTAACGTTGCCCGATGATATTCGACGATGCTGTGAAAAATTCCACGTAATAAAATCATCTTTGTCATCGTTTCGACAAATTAATTAATCACCGAATTAAAATAAAATTAGAATAAATTAACATTGTTATATTCTACAGTGCGGTTAAAAATTCCACGTGCTTTCACTCGCGACTTCTCTTGGCACGTGTTCACCCACCCGTCTCACATGATTCAATCGGACTTGCTGCAATATATCATCGTTTCATAGTCGTCATTCGACTATCGAAATACTCACAAGATATCTATTACAGCATCTCCGTATTATTCAATAAATTGTATATATTTTTCCGATATCAATCATCCTCGATCGATGACTATCATTTATTTTTATTTTTTTTTCTATTCGTAAGCCTAAGCACATTCCTTTGTCTAATGATGTTGCGAATTTTCGTGAGCACGTGCTATCGACAATTTTTTTTTTTTTTATAAATACATTTTAATCGACATCGATCGCGTTGGCGTTTAGAGTGGAATGTAACGATAATGACATACGAAAATAAACACCGAAGGATTTTCCGTTAATATTAAACGATGCGGAAAGATTTATGCGCGCCGCAAACGCGGTGAGATGGGCATATATGCTAATTTCAATGTATAAGATTGTACAATCGAGGAAGTTATAATTTATATCTCGAGTCGCTCTTGTTCACGCTCGAGTTATACTTGGCGGGGGAATAAGAGAATTCCCGAGAGACGTTTACTCGAATTTATTTTTATTGAAACGCACTATAATTTGACACGTGGAATTTCGCTTGAGAACGATATCAAAGGATAACCAAAGCCGTAAAAATGCGATATTAAAATTTTCACCTTCCCTTCTACCTGATTTTAAATCTAATTTTGTGTCCTCTCGAAAAAAAACAAATGAATTTAATAAAATAATGTAAACTAAAAGTTGTTATTTTTATTTTAATTAATTCTGGATCCAATTTTTTGAGATTTTAATAAAAACAAATGAATTCGACAAAATATAATGAACATCGAATTTTTTTTTATTTTTATTTGAACGAATTTTGTATTCATTTTTTTGAGCTTCTGATAGAAACAAAGAAATTCGACAAAATAATGAAAATTAAGGACATTTTTTTCGATACACTTTAGGCATTTAAATGTTCTAATTTTGATTATGACACGATATTGAAAAATAAAATAAAGAATAGAATTTTGAAAAATTTCAAAAAAAAAAAAGAAAACAAAAGTGGAACATCAATAAAGAGCAATTCGCCGGAGGAAAATTTTCCTCGTTGTTCGCGTGTGTCTCGTTCAAGTATCGCTCGTTTGCAACGTACGAAAAGATTCGTGCGACATGCGTGTCCGTAACGATATTTATGCAGGCAAGTCAAAGGAACGATTGAGTTCTATTTCGAGCTTTTCAATGAGAGGAATCTTTTGAGCGACGAGCTTGATACAACGATGACCGTTCGAAAATAGCAACTACACCCTAACCTGTTTATAAACTCATCGCGTCGTGTCAATCATTTAGATATTTTTTTGCGCACCCCGCGTATCAAACATTTGTAGAATTTTTATCGATGACGATTTCCCTCAGTTTCATCGCTGGATTCGTCATGAGTGAGATTCGCGATAAACGTTAAAGGACGGGAAGAGGTGCGGCGCGAATTGTCGTTAAAAAAAAACACTCCCGAATAAATTCCATACCGGGTGTGGAATTGAAAAGAAACGAAAATGTAATATATCGAAAGCTCGAACATTTTCGAAGCTTTCGAAATAAATTTTCGATGTCGTGCTCCGTAATTTTTAAACGATAGAACAATCGGTGCTATTTATCAGAAATAATTTATTTATTTTTTACCGACACACGAGTTTACAGTAGGACGAGGAATAATCATTGATTAATCATTAATCAGAGGGGTCGAAACCATTAATTGTTTTTTTTTTTCAATATTATAGATACCTTCAAAATTTTCGTTCCTCGTAATCTCTCTCTTGAAACCTCGAAATAATTCCTTACCGTAAAAGTGTGTGTCCATATCTACGTTTAAAATATTTTTTGCAGAATCGTAAGTAAAAAAAAAAAATAATAATTTTCTTGTAATTACGCGAGCGCCTCGTGTTATCGCGCTCAATCCTGATCCGCAACTGAGCCACGAGCGCGGCAAGCACGGTTTGGCGCAGTTGTACATTAAGGAGTAAGAGCGTATGATACATCGAGGGGGGAAAGAACACGAGAACAAAAAATTGGGGCGGGGAGAAGGGGGAACAAGACGCAATATACACAATAGGAGGAATAAAAAAAAAAGTGTTACGAACCCTTTGTAACGACGAAGGAACCGCAGAGAGTGTTTGGGGCATTAAACAAATTTAACACAACAATAAATAAGGCCGCAAATTAATTTGACAATTAAATTAACTAATTCGAGAGCTCTCTAAGACCGGACAATCTGTTAATGAAAAATATTTATTTTTCTTAAGGATCCAGATGGAATTTCGTCCGAAAGATGATGCAACAGGTGAAATCAAGTCATAAAGAAAATAATTGTCAATTAAAGTCACCTGATGATGATTTTTCTGACGAAATTTCGAGCCAATTATTATTGCTCTTAATTAGCGATTAACTCTACTCACTTCGGCACTTTCTTTACACGAAAAAAAAAAAAATTGTTTAGACAAGCGTGCGGCGTTATCCCTAAGATCCCCAATCACTGAATCGCCGTGACTGCCATCCCGCTCGCTTTAAATGTGGTGCTCTCTTGGAGTCGCCAAGTCTCACGATGACGTAGTGAGTGGCGAGCCTCCGGCCTCCGAGCACGGGATTGGTCGAGGGATTCGATCATACACCGGCCGACCGGTTTCGCTCTTTTTATTTATTTATCTCCTTCTCTCTCTCTCTCTCTCTCTCTCTCTCTCGTGATATTTTTATATGCCAGAGGTTTTTGTCCATGTGTTTGTGCGAGGAGAGACAGCATCGCGCCATGTGCCAGAGATTAAAAGGCGCGCAATGTCTCGTGGGGAACGCGATATCGAACGAGGTGTTTGAAAGCCGTGTCTTATGCGCCGCTCTCAAACAGCCGGAACTGCTCAGGATTTTAAATCCCCAAACCATTTTCTCGGTCCATTTTCACCGAAAAATTGGAGCATTTTTTTTTCAAATTTAAAATACAAATATTGGCTGAATGTTCTTGGAATTGATCGAGGATGATAAAATTTCGTAAAAAGCAATCGAGTTTTTTGTTAATTTTTTTTTTTAAATAAATATTTGTGTATTGTTTCGGTACAGAATTTCGTGTACAGATCGAGAAACGACCTTGGGACCAGACCGAATTGAAGTAATAACTTATTAGATTGGTACGTGTGACGGTCATGGGTGGCAATGACCGGTTATATTGATCGATTTATTTAACGAGTTAAACGAGCTCTAAGTATGAATCTTTTGCGCGTTAGTCACCGTTTGCTATTAATAGATCGATCCTGCATGCTCGAAATTAAAAAACAAAAATGTTTGCTCTCGATTACGTAAGGATTGGAGGTCTGACATTTTTTTTTTTCTTTTCGTCGATGCTCTTTTTTGCGCTGAGAATTAAAAAAAAATTGTTTCTCAATCCGTGGCCAGATGTTAAATAGACCGCCATGGTCCATTGGCTATCAAAGAAAAATTAATGGCAGCTTCAAGATCGCGGAATGAGCGAAACAAATTTTTCGTCGAAGAAGTTTTTACGAACCGATGATTTTTCCTCGACGATTGTTTCCCATCGTCACGCAGTTTCGTAATAAAAAATGCACGCCGATCAATTTCATTGATCACACATTTATAATTGCCACGATTATTATCGGTATATTTTTTGCGATAAAACGAGAACGAAACCCGATAAAGAGAAGGGGCATTGACTCTCGTATATATTTGTCTCTCGTCTCTTCCTCGATGGATTATTGCGCGTTACGATACAACATTTATGAATTCGAATTTCAATGATAAAAATGATTCAAAATAATAATAATAATTTACGTGAATAAGCAAAAAGACTGCGAAAAAATTTTTAAATGCGCGGATGACGGTTGAAATAACAAATGCAACAAAAACCACGCACCGGAGTAAACAAATTATCGATATTGTTACGTTTTTTTTTCTCTCTTTCAAACGTTATTCAGCGATAATTCCTTTTTGTTTGTACGTTAAATTCTTTTGGAACTTCATATTATAATCCAATGACCTCGTACGTCAATCACCGTAGCGTTTTATAATAATAATATTGTCTCACAGCCGCTCGACGTAAAATTCGTTAATCGACTCGTGGTACGTCGAGAAAAATGGTCAATGATTGCTTCGTTTTTTTTTTCTTTTACACAATTTTCAAGGTTAAAAACAGGAAATAAAAATGTCAACGAAAATAATATTGATCGGATATTGAAGGAGGTTTTAAAAGTTTTTCTTTAATCTTCTGGAAAAAAAAATGGTTTTTCCGAAAGATTAGTTCAGGTTGAGGTAGACACGAGCATATATACGTAAGAGTTTTAAATTTATGTGTGTGTGGTTAAAAATGATCTGTTTTGTTTCACCTCATTTATCGACGACCTAAACACACATTACAAGTGATATTACAAGCAATTGTAAATGCGGGTAGTTATTAGAAAAAGAAAAACTTGCGGGCTAAACACATCGAGATAATAATAATAATTATATAGCCAAGACCTCGATTTCGACAAAAGCACGTTATTTTTTTTTTTTTCATTCTCCACGTCAGACGAGTGTCATCATTGATTGTCATGTTGATGTCTTTCACGAGTGAAACAAAAAGTCGAATATTTTTAGCGTTTGCCGCATAACATCTCTAAGCCCAATTGTAAGTATTTCTGACTTTCGAGACGATCCATGGAGAGTTTTTTTAAAAATATAAACCAAGAGATTCCCGACTCGTGACGAGAAAACGAGGAAATACATATTTTTCATTCGTCCAAGTACAGTTTGACGATAATTATAACCACAACTTTGCCCACTCGTGGCACGCGGAATATAATATGCATTTTTTTTTCTCTCAGTTAACTTTGCCTCAATTATTTTTTATGATCATTACTTCCGAGTCGAATTAGTGACGAAACGAAAAAAAAATGGAATTTACTTGTAAAACTTAGAAATTAAAAAATATGTTTGAAACAAAGTTTCGAAGACTATGAAGAGCAGAAATGAAATGGAGCCATTTTGAAAAAAAAAAAAAAACAAACAATTACGATGGTGGGTTAAGCAATGCAATTTTTCATTTGAAGTAATGAAAATCTTGTTTAATCCGCAAGTGTCTGGAGTTACATTATTACGAATGGTCATCACACGCAGAAAACAATTCGTAGAAACCGAATTCAATATCACGGAGAGCCGATTTATCATTGAGAAGTCGAGGAGCGGACAGTTTTTTTCCTTGTAAATCATAAAACTCATTTACCTTCTGAGAGCAATATCAAGTGCGCTATAATTGAGCGTATGGGATAATCTACGCAAAGTCAGCAAGTCGCGTAATGCACTCGGCAAATAAAGCGTTAATTACTAGATAAATTTGCCCTTATCTCGATCGCACATCGCTCGGGAAACATGCGGTGACTTGACTGGAAAACAAAAGGACTTCGTTCACTCCATTCTTTGGACGTTGATTTGCTCGAATTGAGCCCTTTTGCTTGCCAGAAATTTGTGCGAGACTTTCCAAGTTGAATTAACCAGGTCACGATCATAAACAATTTTTAATATTTTTTTTTTTCATAAATATACAAATATTGCGACAAAAAAATAACAAATTTAACGAATCCTGAAAGTTTTTCAGAGATAAAATTGGAAAGGTTCGAGAGAATTTTGATTTTATTTCGGATTATGACGACTGTTTGAAATGTCAATTTCCTGATGATTGACTTAATGAAAAAAAATATATTTTTAGTATATTCTAATTGACCAAAATTTAATTTTTGGTAATATCGATTCGACCTAGAAAGTCCCATACATGTATGTGCGTATATCGAGTGTACATAGATAGTAGAATCTATAACCGTGTCGTGACAAGACAGACAAAACAACAGAAAAATCTGAAAAGTTTCCATCTCACAATTGAGTATGGTAAAGCCACGATATATTTGTATTCTATAACATTGAGAATGGTGTTTTCGATGAGAAAACATAGAAATAATGGCGCTCGTTACATATGACAAAGATAAAATCGCGAAATTCCTAATTATTGATATTTATCATTAATCATTTTATAATAACGTAATACACCTTCGAATCATTTGGACAATTTCAATCGCGACATAATTGCCAAGGTCGACCGAAGGAAAATACCGGAGTTTCAATTGTTTCTTTGATTGGAAAAAAAATTGAATGAATAAAAAAAACTATGTTTAACCAATTCTCACATTATTTTTGCATCGCCAAGAAAATTAATTGTCTGAACGTGTGTTATATTGTTTCGGCAATTTTCAATGGGGAATGAAGATATCGCGATGAATCATCGGTATAAAATAAAAATTGTACAAACGCCTCGGAGGCTCCCGCGTTTGCTCACAAAAAAGTTCGTGTTGTAAAGGCAAATTTAATTAACATTAACTACATGATGAAATTTCAAGTTCTTTTGAAGATCACCGAACTGTACGAGGATTACAAATAACGGTGTCAAACACAAAGATTTCATTTTTTTATTATAAAGTTTTCACGTTCCATATATTTAAGGAGGTTCCGAATATTATTGAAAAATTTGTACCGTATTATACATTTTTTAAAATAATTTTCGATCTAAGTCACCGCGTATCGAAAAAGTTATTAATTTTCAAAAATTGTAACTTTTCTACATGTTCTTACGAGAAAGGAAAAAAAATAAGGGGAAAAAAACATTAAAAATTAATAAATCGAATTAATTTTTTGCATACATAAAGAGAAAATCATTTTATCGAATTGAAAAAAAAATCCATAATTGACTGAAGTTTATAAAAAATGGTTTATTACTAAAAAAAATACTTTTGACTAAAAAACATTTTTTTAAACAAATTATTATAAAATT